>JAWLRI010000980.1:798849-815855 GCA_034781795.1 Crypturellus tataupa | reverse complement strand
GGCCCGCGGCCGGAGGCGCGGCCCGCGTGCGCAAGGTCCGCCCCGCCGCGGGCGCCAGTGCGGCCTGCGGAGGTGGGCGCGGGCGCGTGTGGCTCTTGTGGAGGCTCTGCTGGCTGATACGTGGGAAAACAGAGCGAAGGGCAGCGGGGGGTTCGGGGTGGCATATTGTGGCTGTCCGTGAGTCAGCTTTGCTGGCAGAAGGCTTTTGTAGTTAGACTTCTGTTCGTGGGGAAAGCGGGTACAGGGCTGCGTTTTTTTTCCCACGCCCCTTGGCCTGGGTAGCGCATTGCTGCGTGTTAAAGCCGTAGGCCCCAAACCGTACATGCTCACAATAGTGCAGTAGTTCGTTATTTGCTGTCCATGAGCCTGCACATGATGAAAACTATGTTGGTAGGGACATCTGAGATGCTGATGAATGCCAACATAGCTGAGCTGGACATGGAGCATCTTGCATGTGGTATGGTCAAAACGCCACGTGGTCCTGTCTGAGCAGCCAAACCCTATTAATGGACACAGGACTGACTAGATACTAACATATAAGACTGAAGCTGCATAAAATTCAGAAAATTAATATTGTCATGTTCTTACAGGCTGCTTTTCAATGCTTACAAACATCACTAGCAGTTTTTTTTTGTTGCCTTGTCTCAGGACAGTTGGAATTTCACTTACAGTTTTTAATTAATCTTATACATTTTAGTTTAGTATTGTGAATGTTTCCTTTGGGGCCTGTGTTTAATCATAGAAAAACTAATGAATTGTCTTTATTTTTATTTTTCCAGATAAGATGCCTCAAGTGAACACATTCTTCTCCTTTGGAGCAAAGCAGGTGGGCACTACTCCTGAAATGTGGTATTTGAGATGTGAAACCCTGTAACTGCTTTGCAGGTACATTTTAACAACTGGGCTGTATTTCAGGAATTTGGTAGTTTAGTAACTGCTTGAAGTGTCTAAGCAGAATGCAAGATTACAGTAGCTACTCTGTAAGTTCATTACTGCTGTTTCACTATCTGTAGCAATGGGCGACTTTTAATTTGGAAAAAAAAACAAGTGTCAGATGTTTATTCCAAAAAGTGCCTCCAACTATTTGAGTTATTGTTGCTTTACTAAACCGGAGAGCCTCTGATGTACATTAAGAGTAGTGGACAGAAGGGATTTCTGAAAACTCCATACTGAGGCTTTTTCTGTTAGTGTTACTCTAAAAATCCTTTGAACAGTTGTTCTGGTGTTTGAATATCTAATATCTCTTCCAGATCTGCTCTCAAAGTTGGAGACTCGCTGCTTCACAAGGTAAAATCTTCTAGAAAATTAAGTGAATGGATATGTGACTTCTGTTTCATTTAGATAAAACTTCTAATTTTGACATCAGGAGGCAGTTTATCCCCTTATTTGAATTCTCCTTCTGGTGCCACCATGATGACATTTATTTGCTACTCTTGACCAAATGAGTGATGAGAACTTTTACCACCATTATTTACATCTGAGAGGCACAACAGCAGAGAATGCTCCCTGAAGTTTTGACTTATGCACATAGGTTTCAAAGCAGTGTTTTTTTCCTTTTCTCTCCAGGCTTTGAATCATGCACTTGGAAGACTTAAAGAAACATTACCTGGTGAGAAACTTAAAATATCTGCTTTCTTATCTGTGGAAGTGCTTTGGGATTTATTCTACTAAACCACAGAAAATTAATGTTTGCTGCTATTAAAAAGATTTCTGAATATTTCTTGATATATTTTGTACAGATGGCTTTTATTTTGCTCAAAGCTATTGCAAGAAAGGGATGATAGTTTGGAATAAATATTCTAAAGCAGATACAGTGATGATAACATAGTTCAGCAGAATATCCTGTGATGAGCAGAGATTTGTCTTTCGCTCCTGTCTGATGTATCTAGCTGTTGTGATCTATTCCCAGCAGGTCTAGCTCATGCCAAGGTGGATAAGGAAATATTTATTTTTTTTTGTATTGCAGGCACTGAAGATGAAGCATTAAGCAAGGTAAATGTCTTATTGCCTTTGCATATTAAATGTTTCCCTGACTTGTGAAGGCTGCATATGATGACAACATAGTTCAACAGATGAGCTGTGATGATCACACTGTTACTGTCTTTCGCTCCTATCTGATGCAGCCTACTTTAAAGGCTCAGCATTAAAAGTTACGCAGATAAATAGAATGTAAGAACATGTCCTTGGGAATTTAACCACGAACAGTGGAATCAATTTGCTAATCTTGGTTCATCAGATATTAGTGCTCCAATTGCTGTAAGTTACTGTTGCTTTGCAGGCTTCTCAGGACAGCAAAGTAGGATGCCTGTGTGGTGCAAGAAACTTTCAGCTGTTGGTGGAGACAAGGCCTTGATGACTGAAGGTAACTATTTTAGAATGGATACTGTGCTTGGCTATGCTGCATTTGTTACAAGTCTGCTAGAGAACTGCTGTTAATTTTGAACTTGAGCATTTGGAGATAAGAGGACCTGCACTGTGGTTCTGGAAAATCCAAAGCAGAGATGCATTACTCTGTTTCAATGTGCATTTGAGGACAGGCAGACTAGGCTTTGCAGTAAAAGCACTGAGTAATTCTGTTGCAGATTGCTAAACAATTTTACAAGTTTTCTAATGTTTAAATTCTCTTTAAATGTCTCATAGAGAATGCAAGAATGCTATTGAAAGACTTTTTCTGGTTTATACAGACTTTGTCACAAAGTTCATAACAGAACTCTGATTAAAAAGTTCTCACTTATACAATTTTAATAATTTCTTGAGAAAAAATTACATGTTCTGGAGAGTACTGATAGTTTATGAAATTTCTTTGTGTCTGGGGAGTGTAAACATTGCTGTAAATGATGTTGAATCAGGTCTCTGATCCCTGTGAGGATAAAACTTGACTAAACACTGATACAGTCTTTCACTAGAACTGTCCTTCTGGACTAAAACTTTGTGCTGGAGCCTATCTATCTAACAGTTACTCTTCCTTTCAGGTTTTCAGAGTGCTTCTGGCCATGATGTAAGTACTTAGAACTCTGCAAGTAGAATATAAAAGTATGCCTAGAATATGCCTGTGAAATGAAGTCTTAAGTTGGGAAGGGGTAGCTGGTGTTGGCTGCTGTTTGCATCCAAGTGAAAAATAAAAGGATGTTTAAGGGGAGAATTGTAGGATAATGTACCCTACCTTGGTACACTTGTTTGTGTGAAACTGTTAAGATGTTGTGCGCCTCTGAGCCTGTTAGGTTGCTCTGATAGCACCATTTGAGCATTTGTGCTCTTTACAACACCAGCTGTAGCCTAAAGTAGATAGCTGTCCATTGGAAGCTGCCTGCGTGATGAGATGTGAATAAACTGACTTCAATCGTGGAGGTCTGCAATTAGCTCTATCTGACTTCAGGCATCTGAATAGATTTTTGTTTTTCTCTGATGACTTGTGGATTGTTCTGACTCCTCCTCTTTTTGCAGGAGTGGAGCTGTTAAGATGTGCAGTTGGTAGTGTTGCCATCAAATGTAAGTTGCTAACAAACTGATCATATGCAGGCAGTTCCCTGTGGATTTTCTTGGGTTTTGATTTTATATTTTGGAACTCTGAGCACTCTTGAGAGTGGAAGTTCTATAAGCAGGGGTCTTACAGGGTTGTAATGATGTTGCCAAATGTCTGACCTGAAGCAATAATGTGGACTGTTCTTTACTGAAAGACCCTGTAAAGTGGCTGTAACTGTAAATGTGGTGGCAATAGAGTAATTGACTGCTTGACATGGGAGGGAATTCTGGAGTTAGAGGCTTTTTGGTTCTTAAGTGATGGTCAGTCACCTGAGATGCAGAGTTACTATTTTTTTGGTTTTTAATGGGGAAAGGTGTTCTCAACAGTCTGCCTAATTTTCAGGTTATTCCTTAAGGTTAACCATCTGTCTTCATCCAACCAATTTTCCTTATTTACTTGAATGTGAATTTCAGTTACATAATAGTTTCAGTATGGAGTGGTAGGAGTTCTAAATCTCAAAGAATGCCAAGTTACGTGATAATGTTACGCAGAGAGATGCACTGTAAGCCTTAGAAGCCTATGTGGCAGTACAGGTGAAGTGCACCATATCCTGATAGTAGAAAATTGTTTGTATGCTGCTTACCAAAAGATCCATGTTTTTCCCTTCAAGCTGTGAAAGTGCTTGGCATTTGGCTTCACTGGTGTGTGAAGTTAGGATAAAGTTGTCAGATCCATATGGAAAGTGTAGGTGGCAGAAATACTTGATCTATAGTGGGAGTAATGAGTGATGCTGCTAATGCTCTGTCTGCACTTCTGAGAGGGGAGTGTGTGAGGTAGGCTGCTTTCCTTTTCTTGAGCAGAGCTGGTAAAATGTGAGTGCTTCTGGCTGCCATCAGAGCGTGTGCTAGTCTGGGCTTTGCATTTGTAAGCACCAGTTGCTTCAGTCTGTCTAGAACCAGTAGAGACTGATCAAGAGATGGTGATTGTAGCAGTGGACAAAGGGGTTGAGAAGATTCTGAAGTAACATGAGCCGTGTAATGAAATGCTATTTCATGTGTGTATTTTAGATTCGCTACCAGAGGAGCTGCCAGACACCTCATAGCAATGTGCTTGTAAAGGGTAAGATGTTCAATTCACATTTTCTATAATCTTTTTTAGTACTTAGGAATATTACTTGCTTTCCATATGTGAAAAAAAAAAAAATGGTGTGGGCCAGCTGCAATATGCAACTGTTGTGCAGTGCTTGATTTTCTAGTTGATGAGAGGGTATGTGGCAACATGACTGTGCAAAGGTAGCATCAGGGCTCTGCTGATACTCCAGAAACCACTGCATGGTTAAATTACACAGTGGACCTTTGCAAAGTGTAGCTCTGACCTTAAGTGTTGGAGTAACTGGGGGAATGGTTTATCTGAATGTCTGAATTAAGGCTATTACGTGATGCGAGTGAAGATATGGCTAATGATAGGATCTGAAATGCTGAGGTTGTCTACTCCAGTAAGGAGAAACAAAAGTAGCAGGATGTGAAGCTTCTGTAAGGGATGTACTGTTTGTGATGATTAGTTCTAAGCAATGGGAATCTCTCTGAAAGATGCTGAGGAGGACTCTTACACTGAAACAGTACATACGCACAAGCCAACTCCTGAAATGCTGCCAAGGAGAGTGTTAACAAAAAATTATTTGTTACAGGGTGATGTCCATGGGAAATCTATGAAGCAAGACTAGCTTCTGCCTGAGGTAAGAGCAGAGCACAGCTTCCAGGCTGCAGGCTTTGATAACTGGTGAAGCTGCCTAGCTTTCACCAGTTATCAAAGCCTGCCTGCCTGGCTGATAGTTCATGCAGATAGTGGAATGGATCTGGTTTGTGTACCTTGAGTTTTTTCTCAACCTTCCAGTTGCCTTTACTGTGGGGATAAACATGATACCACTGAGCAGTAATTATTTGTAGTTCTGAATTAGATGTTAATGGTAAGAGCTCTTCCAGAGCAGATATGACTTGATACCTTCCCAGTCCGTGAACTTCATGTGGAGTGATGCTCCTATGAACAGCAGATGTGGCCTCAGTGACTTAAAGAAATTTTTTTATTGATTGATACTTTCAGCAAGGGAAAGTAGTAAAGAAACTGAGATGGTGGTGATGCTCTTTCAACCAGTACAACATAGGTAACGTAGTTCAGCAGAATGCACAGTAACAAACATCACTCTTGTCTGATATATCTGACAATGCACCACTGCTGCACTTGAAATAAAACAAAGCCTGTGTTCTGTAGCTGGCAAAAGTTATTACTTAAATAGTTATGATCTTAGTTATATTGGTTGTAAACAAAATTAAATTAAGATAAAGTTCTGGATGAGTATTGAAAATTGTTTTCCTTCTGTAGACTGACCTTTGCTTTTGAGGATAAGGTTTCAAGATAAGAGTTGTATGGGATTTTGATTTTAGGCATCAAAACTCAATGTGATTGAAACAAGACTTGGGCAATGGGCAGTATCACAAACTAATAGCTACATGTTTTCTTCCTGATTCTTGTGATGTTAGTAACTACATCAAATTCAGTTAAGATTTGTAAGATTTATAATATGTACCCAAGTGCTATAATTAGAAGCTATTGTCATCTGACACCTGAAATGTAGTCCTTTAAGTTGTTATTTTGGTAAATACGATTTCATAGATGTATAATTAAACTTGCATATTGATTCTTGGTGGTTCTGAAATAATTCTCTTCTTCCTCAGAAAAGGCCTATTCTGTTTGCAGCTTCATTAGGTAAGATCACACAATAGATTAATATTTTTCTAAAGAACTTTGGGGAGTATTTGTAGCCACTGATGAAATTTGATTCTGCCAGATGAGTTCCTGTGATATCACCTATTTCCGTTCCACTCTTTCTGAGGCTACAGAACTGCTGAGAGAAGTTCTTAGCAATTGTGCTACTATATATGTTAAGCTTGTTTTCTTGATTTAGGTTGAGAAGAAGCTTGAAAGCTGCTGTATGAGGATCCAAAAAGTGAGTATACCTGACCCCAGTAATATTGAGATTTCTTGGCTGGAACAAGTGATGATTACAACCTTAGCTTGAACTCTCTCTCTGAACAGAGATGAAAATCTAAGGTCTGAGTTGTTCCCAGCAAGCTGCTTGTCCGTTTGGTGCCCTATAACAATTGCTCTGTCTTAATAGGGGGAAGATTGCAGAACAAGGGGTTACACTCCATGAACAGCATTGAAAACCCCAAGGCTTTGTGGTAATACCTGATATTGATTGGAAACAATAAAGTCTTGCAAACTGCTTGTTGTTGTAAACTACTTTTTGACTTGCTCTTGAGGCTCCAAGCTATTTTTTGAAAGCTTCAAAAGATTGACTTAGAGCAGAGTAAATTAAGGAAATGGGAGTTCTGCAAAGTCTTCTAACTCACAGGGTGTCAGACATATTGTTATTGCTAGTATTAAGACAGAACAGAGTTGTCTTGAATCATGCATAGATTTGAGATAAACTGAGTACTAAGTAACTTAAGGTTGTAATGAAGTAGCGCTTAATGTTTAGCTCTTAACACCCATAAAATAGTACTGCTTGTGAATTTAAAAAACAGACTGAAATTTCTGTAAAGGCATGAAGTCTGTTATGCACCTGCAACAAAAGTAGTCAAGGTAAGCACAGAGCTTGGACGCTGTTAACCTTTCTCCCCTAGCTTCTCAATGTGGGGAAAAGGCAGTTCTGAAGAGGCCACTCTGCCTAACACTTGAACAATACAGGTGTAGCACTTCTAATGAAGTAAACTAGAGATTCAAATTGTCCTGTAGTAATGGTTTCAGATCATAAGTTTTTCCCAGAATTTTTTGGTAGAAGGAGTGGGAAGGAGACACTTCAACCCAGTTGATTTCAGCTACCTGAATTAAGCTTCACCTTGTAAAAAAGAGCTGAAGTCTTTTTAGTGGAGTAGTTTTCTGTCCTAGATAAAAAGCTTCTGTGTCTGTGTGGAAATTTTGTCTCTTCTGCACTAAAGCAAGAGCTGAGTGAGGCCTGTTTTCATCCAGAACTGATTAGTAGCTGCTTACTATTTCCCCCTGTATTACTTCTTAAAATACCATACTTCATTGTGTCTGTTGAAGAGTTTGAAAGGACTGTCATAGCCTGCAGTGTAGAAGAAGTCTTCATGGAATAGTTGGCCTCTGTTTCTCAGGGTTCTGGCCAGTACTTCAGCTTCCTCTGTATATTTCTCTGGTGAGGCAAAACCACCAAAAGACCTAGAGAAGCATGGGGAGGGATGTTTTATCAACTTGTAGGAGTTGATAAGGTTGGATCCAAAATGTATTCCTTTGTTTCCGCAGATTAAACTACACAACTGCTCAGGGAATGCATGGCTATTGGTGCTAATTTGAAAGGTTATCAAAAGTATCTAGGTTGCAGGCACATGAGCTAATAGTCTAACACAGAGAGGGCAGAATGACATGTCCTGGAAATTTTTGAGGAACTACAGGTAAGTTAGCTGAATAGGGATTTAGCTCTTTTGTAGCATAAGGGATGTGCCCAAAGCAGGGATGCTGAGGCATGATCATGATTGCATGAAATCCCCTCAGCACAGAATGTGAGAATCTGCTGAAAAAGGAGTGTCTTGAAGCTTACAGATAGTTTGTCCTCAGCAGGACACCCCAGGAGCAATTGTATGCCCATCCCAATAGCAAACAGGAATGACTTCTAAATCTCCAAGTTTGGCTTGTCTAAGGCTCTAGCCATTACTCAGACATCAACTGAGGAAGAATATACTATCCTCTTCATTGTTAGATCCCTTACACACTGCTGCTCACCTGACGAAGATGCCTGCAGCCTTTCGCTCTTCAACAAACACATCGGAGTCACTGGGCTGTGGAGGGGAGTCCTGATGTTCAAAGGGCAAAAAGAAGGAGATCTTGAAGTCTGTGCAGCCAGGCTTTACCAGGCATGTCACTGGGACAGTCATATCCATCTTCATTTCTAGAAGAAAATAATATGTTCAGGTGCAAGTAGGGGCTGCCTCACTGCTACTGTCAAGGTAGATGTCAAGGCAGCCTCAGCACAGCTGCTCAGCAGCCTCTAAACATTCATGTGAAGCAAGGCATTGCTGCCCACCCTTATGTTTTCCCCTCTCCCTAACTTTTTAGTCTTTTATATGCTGACTGGTGCCCTGTTCAGGATGCTGCAGCAGCTTCTCTCATCCTATGATGTCCTTTGCTCAAAGAATTGAGCTTCTTGCTTTGTGTTTATGCCATGTAGCTGGTTCTGAGAGACTGTGGAGAGAGGATGTAATGGCCTGAAAGAGGACAAAGGTGAGGGGTTAGAGCAGGAAAGGGAAACTGCAGTGTGACCCAGCTCCTTTAATGCATTTTCTGCTTGGCTTTGTCTCCCATGTACACAACTTAACAGGGCTGAGCCATCTTAGCCTCATACCTTTGTCATTCTTCCCTTGGATATAGTGGAAGAGTTTCCAGAAGCCCTGACGCATGGCCTCCTTCTGGGTCTCTCCCCTGATGACGGTGCTAACCCATTTGGCAGTTTCATACTGGCGCAGCTCGTAATCCTTTGCCTAAAAGGCAACAAAATCACAATAATTGTGAGGGTGGCATTTGTCCCAGCTTATTCCTCCCCACCCTACCCAGTGGTCTCCTTCCACGTAGGAGTGACCAGCTTTTGTAGGAATGCCTCCCAACTTGTCTGTGCTTGGGTGCAGAATGCCAAATGCACCTTAGCTCTGCAGCACCCCAGCTGCAGAGCTTCATTTGCACCCCCAGCCCTCAGGCATTACCACAGTCTCAGTTGAGCTCCACCGAGGGGACTGCAGGTCCAGGGACAGAAATGTTTGCTTGAAGGATTTGATCATGTTGCCACAGCTGAAATGCAGATGCAATTTATTGGCCTTTTTCTGACCTGTGTGTTTATAAATTAGGCAGAACAAATTATTGAGGCTTTTCTGCCTCGTGGCTTTTCTCAGTGTCTAGTTTTTGACCTTTCGGTAAAACCTGCTGGAATGAGAAGTGACTGGAAGAATTCAGGCAAGAGCTGGGAGCTTTCCGAAAAGCAGCTGTCCCTGCTACTGTGAAAGGTCTCACTTGTTAATGTTTGTTCCCGATCTTTGGGGGTGGAGGAAGACCCGAGTCCTGATAGCCCTGAAGTAGAGAGTCAAGAAATGGAAAGGCAAGAAAAGTGCTGTGGGAGCATTTATGTCTCAGGAAATGCTTCTGCCTTGGTACCTCTGTGAGGTGAGGACGTTCCTTGACTGCCCAAGAAGCTTGGGATTCTGCAGGCGGCACCCATAAGGAAAACAGGCTTGAGATGTTCAAGCTCCTGGATTAAAAGGTACGGGTATTGATGCATATTCTAGTACTGGCGGTACCCGCAGTTTTGTTGGGTCATCCAGTAATAACTGATGTCTTATTTAAAGCCTCAACCCCTGTAGTCCTGTGTCTTTGTAAGACTTTGTGTATTCATGAGTACATGCCTACTTTCCTAGTTTCCATTCCAGAAAGGATAAGACTGAAAACATGAATTATCCACATAACTACCACAGAAGCAAACAAGCAAAAAAAATCAAAATAAAGATTTGTATAACTGTATCTAGTTATTTTTTGGCATTTTAGGAGGGTCAGTATATGATATTTGTCTATACCAAGTAGATAGTAATACATTCTGAGAAATTTTCTGCTTTCTGTTATAGAACTGTCCTTGTCTAGAATTTCAGATAGGAAAGACAGCATGTTGTTAAGTTAGTGTTTACCTGAATTCTTGGGTCAGGGCTTGATACTACATTGTCTTTCTGGAGCATGATCTGATTGCATGTTTGTTGGGTGGCAAAACAAGTTTTGTGGTTATTTTTCATAACCCATAACTCTGCCCCCATCTTTAATGTGACAATTTGTGAGTATTAAGGACAGTAGTTTTTTTTTTTTCTTAAAAAAACAAGAGCTACCTTAGGCTACCCATTTCCTTTCTTGCCTGTTTCTGAGAGCACTCCGATAGCTTCACCTGAAGATAGTATTTCTCAACCCTAGCAGGCATACCCTGCTGCAGACTGCTGTTGAACACTGCTAATCCCTTGCAGTACCCTGATTTAGATGTGGCCACCATTTTTTTGCTTTGGCAATCTATCAGGGTGAAAAACCTTTTATGGAAAAAAAGTGAAATTACTGGAACTGGTTTCACTTAAAATCATTAAAAAAATTGTAAGTGCACTGCAGACAGCACTCATACTCTGAAAACCTCTTCCCAGCAGTTTTTCCAGCTGTCACCATAGAGCGAGGGAACTTCGGAGAACCACGCTGCAGGATACTGATACCAGTGGTTGAAAGCAGGCACTCTCCTGCTGTCCGTCCTAGCTTGAAGTTGTAGCATAATTGCTCGAGTTCAGCAGTGCATTTACCAGGACTGGTCACCAGGAACTGCTACATGGCACTATTACTATGCCGTGTAAGTATAGTGAGCTTTACTGTCTTCTCCTAAGATGTTTTTGTTGGTAGTATTTTAACATCATAAATGAGTCATAACAAGAAGCAGGAATACAATAATTTTATTAGAAGCAAATATTCTATACTGAAACTTCCTATGGTAGCTATATTTTATCTGTTAATTCAAAGTCAAAGATAGTATTTCTTTGCTGTGCTTTCCCTCTGTTTTTCTTCGCTACATCACCATCTGCTGTTCCACAAATCAGTGTTACACAAGAAAGTGGAGAAAGTAGCTGTACTTACGTTTTGGAGAATATTCTCCTTATTCTTGTAGCTATCTGTGCTTCTGAGGCTGCTTATGTTCCCCACATGGTGCTTGTCAGCATTTATTTTGGTTTCTTCGGGCTCCACCCATGCCACATTCCTACTGGTGGGAGATGCTGTTTCGAAAGCCAGGACCTCGTAGCCTTCTCCTCCAGCGGGTCTCACTGGAGATCTCCCACGCGAGTGCCAAGAGCCCTACGTCCTGCCCACGTGCCAGTGCTGGCTCTGCTATGGGATGTGCTTCTGCGTCCTTGTGTAACAGCCAGCAGCTCCCCAGCACCCTGTCTGTCCATGCCAGAGTCAGTTCTCTGACTTGGTTCTCCGCTCTCCAGAAATCACGTAAATGCACAAATAACCTCCCTCCATCTGTCCATTCATTGCCCCTGCTCCTGCCCTGATTGCATGAGAGTGATGGTGCAGAGCAGCAGCTTTCCCTTTTTGCCCCGAGGCAAAGTGATGGGTACAAATCTGGCTAAAAACAAACAGCTAATTCCATCTTTATGCAATTTTGCTGACGTGTTAGGAAATACAGTGTTCTTTTATAACGGGCTGTTTTGAATGGTATTTGAGAGTAATCAGCCCCCCTAGTGCTTGGATGTCTGCACAAAGGGCTTATACAAAACTATTATGAAATCCTACCGTGTTTATAGTAAACAAAGTGAAGCTGGATTCTTCATGAAACCAACTTCAGCTCCAGATCTAGTTAAATGCCAGCAAAATAGAATAGATATTTGAGTCCTGAAAACATGTCCTATGTTTGGAATGGTTCATGCAAATCCCTTGCAGGCAAATTCATACAAACTTACGGGGCATTTGAGATCGATAGGTGAGAAATGACTTTTAGCAGAAGGCAAATATGCTGACAGGGAGCTCCGCCAGTGTGCAGTGCGATACCCTCCTTGTCAGGATGATGTGGAGGGAAAGGATGCCAAGTTGTAGTTGCAGATCTGTCTAACGCCACTAAAGTGGCTCTTTAGACGGGGAGTTGACTATTCAAACCTATTAGAACATGCTAAGGACTGAAATGTAGAGCCAGTTCTCTGGGTTCAGCATGATTATTTTATAACCTTTAATGGTGTTCTGCTTTGATCAAACAGGAGAAAAGCGGCAAGGTGTTCAGGAGAAGCAGAAGCTGTTACTTGCGGTATTTACATAGGGGCTAAACGCGTGCCAAGGCTTGTACGTGTTGGTGTGAAGTTAGGCCCTGGCACCTTGGTGCCCATGCCAAGTACATGCTAGTAGTTAGGAGGGCCACCTAACCCAGCTATCACACTTAGGTCCCTCTCAGCACTTAGCTTGAGCACATGCACAGACAAATACTGCCTTGAAAGGGGAGCCGTTAATTTGTAGATAAACACAAGCCCACTGTGGTGTGGGCTTGTGTGAATTGTGTGTTTTGTCTCTGAAGCAGAGAGACCCAGAACAATCAGTGGCCACCAGTGTGTGTGTGTGTCCAGCTGATGTTTCGGTCCCCAACAAAGAACCAACTGTTCTTGATGGAGTAGCCTGAGGCTCGAAAACAGCGCTGTGTTTTCTCCAAGAGGTTGTTTTCTATCACTCTGTTGTTTTTCACTTGCACGCTGGGAGGACATGTCAGCAATTGGGGGACATACCAGTGGGACAGGCATAAAGGCATGTAGCTACCCACAGAGGAGCCATAAATGTACCAATTAAGCAGTAATTAAATCTAAAAGACAGCCTAATATGTCTCTTTTTAGTGTCCCATAGATGCATCTGAGACTTGGCTGGTATTTTGTAGAATAGCTGACAAAGCAATGATTTCCAGTACTGTTGTCTCAAAATCAAGGAGAAATAGGAGTATAATAGCACCAGTACTATCACTAATACTCAAGCTGGTATCTCCACAGAAGGCCCACAGTTCTGTCTCAATGCTTTAAGGAAACAAAGTGAATTTAACTTCCCTCTATATAATCATTACAGCTGTAGCTCAGTGTGAGAGAGAATATAAAATTTTATATAAATTTTTGTGAACACAGCTCTGGTGTTTTACAGTCTGAGGGGAGGAAAGAGGCAGGCTCAACAGGATAGTCCAGTGTTTGAAGTCGCCAACTGTTCACGCAAGAAGGAAGTAGTAGTTAGCAACCTTTGTAGCAGCCCAGCACCTCTTGCATCTGGCCTGCCAGGTGGCTTCTCAGGTAAGTGCCTCCTGCCCTGCTCTCTTGTAGGCAGGAACACGTTCCCTAAATGAACTTGCAGAGATAACTGAAAAAATTGTGGGCTCTCCTTTTTAGGGATGTTTTTGTTCCGACAGCACTTCAGCAGTAAGGATTGAGGGCTATCACGGTATGTATTGTTTAACATGGAGCAGACTGAGGACTTCACAAGCCCTTGCAACCTATTTGTGAGTGTTTGCACTGGCCTGTGGGCATTCGTGATGCTGGGCTGTAGGGAAGTGTTCTCATGCTGGCGTGTGGATCCAGGTACCGCATCAACACAAAATGCTGCGAGGTGTTTCTCCTTTATAGCACATGCTATAGGTTTGAGCTTTAAACTGCTGACTTCGACAGTGTGGCTAATAAACACTATGTGTATAAGTACCTCTTAAAGCACTTCAGGAATTACTGCCAAATCCCAAACTCTGAGGACGCGCAATCTGCTGTTCTAGTTAGGCAGCTCTTGCAGTCTATCCAGAACAGGTGATTTCAGGGCCATCTTTATGATCTCTTAATGCTTTTTATTAATGAGATGTTACCACTGAAAAGTCTTTGGGCTGCCCAAGGGATGCATAGTATCCCAAGAAAGCTCTAATGCTGTGAGTGCTGCCAAAACACTGTTGGGAAAGTCAAAGGCAAGGATGGTAAATTGTCATTGCAGAAATTGTCGGATTTGTTCCAATAGCAGTAAATACTTATATGTATATATAAAACAGACCTTGGAGGAAAGTTTGGGGCTTTTGGCTGTGGAAATTAAGCAACCTCAGAAAAACAGTTAGCAAGTTCTTAATAGATAGTGTCAATCCATTATATTCACACATGGCAGCCTGCTTGCAGTTCAGTTTCTGGACACAAACATGTTTCTTAAATGTTTATAGCTTTCCTTGAAGTCAGGTTATGCTGTTAATTATGTGAGTTTTTGAGATTAATGTTTATTTTCCTTATGGAAAGGAAAATATTTCTTCCTTATGAAAAATTGGCTTAAAACTATAAAAACTACATTTTTATTCCTTTAATTGTTTGTGTTAATATTATTTTCACTGGTTTCCTTGTCATATTTCGAGCTTTGGTGCAAGTGACGCTTATTTCTGTGGCAAGTCATTGCCCAGCATGCTGCAGCTTTACGGAACTGTCGGCAATCTAAACACTTTTTCTGCCTTGCCCAAAATCTACAGTGTGGATTTTGGATTCCCTCCTGAGATGAAGTCACATCTTCATATTCTCCTGAATATAAATTCTCCCACAGTCATTTAAGCTTTTCTAAATGTGTTTGTCCATTCAAGAGATACCTTAGGCATTAAACATGCACTTAAAGTGCTTTCTTAAGTGATTATAAAGGAGAGTAATGAGGTGTTTTAAATAACCAGCTTTCCCTTGGGGGAGCGTCATCCTTCAGATGCAGACCTACACATCTGGTAAAGCCCAATCCCAGAGAAAATGACAGCTGAGTGTGAATAGCCCACAGTGAGCATATTTTGGAGTGGAGGAGGAAAGCCACAAACCCAAGCTCCCGAGGTTACTGTGTGGCTGCTTGAAAAATGCACTCCCGGAGTGCAGAACAACAGGGGATTGTTCTGTTTGCTGTGGACACTGTGAACTCTCACAACGCACTCCAGTGTAGCATCTGAAGAGGAATACAGAAGGCAGAATATTTCACTACACCTGTTCTATGGATAGGAAAGAGGTGTTGCCAAGCAAAAGGGTTTCCCTCAGTCTGCAAAGCAAGCCCCCTAGCAGAGCTGCAACCTGCAGCCGCTGGTACATTCCGAGGAAAGACGGATTTGTGGCTTTTTTAGTGATCAGTCCATATACAATTTAATGTGACATTTTACATCTGCTTTTTTTTTGAGGCTGTTAAATGTCAGTCGTGAATCCGTGCAGCGCATTAAGAGGGCACTCGTACATCATGTTAACAGGTGATGACAGTCCAGTGGCTAGATCTGCTGAGATGATTAAAATTCAGGACATGACACTGGTTTTGTGGGATGGAGGGATCAAGAAACAGGCTGAAGGAGAGGCAGATGATGGGGAAGCAGGGAGCCAGTACTCTTGTGATTTTATGTTACTTTGTGTTTTTAGACACGCAGATTAACAGGATGCCCCTGGCACGCATCCACACACCAGAAATTACTATTAACTGAAGAGCTTGCAGGCAGGATAAGCATGGTGAGGAGCACAAGAGCTAAATATGACCTCTGTTTTACAAATGAGAAACAAAGGCACAAGGACTAATAGTCTATTTGTTCTGATGCTATAACATATGCTAATGTATGTAAAACTTCCTTTTACTATAACAATATGCTTGCATTACATTATTTGTAGTTTTAAGTTGGGTCTCCTTTTGGACAATCTCTTTTTGTTAGGGAATAGAGAAAAGATGAACTATGACTAACATGACCAGTTGTAATTGCTTAGGAAAAACGTCTTTTAATTTTTAATTCTCTTTAGCACAATTCCTAGCTAACCCTGGAGCACTCGAGTTGGCTGCTCGAACGGAGACATGGCCTCTAATGACTGCTTTATGACAAATCGGTCTAGGTTTGGTTCCTCATTCACTAAGCCCAGCCTCTGTGAGCTCCTCTTGGCCCGAGCTTGCCCGGGGTCACTCTACGCTCACCTGCAGACTGCAAAACAAGCGTGTTCTTAGTTTGCAGCCAGGCGTCCTTCACCACTGTTCTCTAGCTCCATAGGCCAAGCAGGTGCCTGTTTTTCACACAGTGACTTACGTCTGGGAAGAAATCCCTGCAGAAATTCACAAAACTGTTTCCTGACCTTCCTTTGAAACCACCCCGCCGTGGTCAACAGTCTGGCACAGCTGCGGTGAGCGCTAACGGTTTCGGAGAGGTGACTCGTGACTCCCACAAGCCCTTAAAGCATTTATTGCTCCTGCGTCGCGGAGGGTTGGAGAGCGCGGCTGTTCTAACGGCTCCTCCGAGAGCTGCGGCGAGGAAGGAAGCTCATGGAGAGGAAGGAAGTCATGAGAAGATATCTGTCTTCAGAGAAAACTTCACACAATGCCAGCTCCTCCCCGTCCTTCAGGCAAGCAGTGATCTATGCTGCATTTTTTTAAGCTGTAACCTTGTCCATAAAGGGTATTTCCATTGCCCCCCATCTAGACAAAGCTCCCCAACAGGGCAGGACAGCCCCTGCCTGCCTCTGCCAACCCCTTATCCTCTTTAAAACCAGAGCAGCATCCCACCAGCCATCTGGAAAGGAGTAGTTTTTGTGGATGACCATTATTTTGGGCTATGTGTCTTCGTTTGGCAGGGCCGTCCCTCCAGCCCTGATGCGTGGGAACGCTATGAAATAAAGTCAAGATGGTTTAAATACGAAAACCCCCCATTTTGGGGGAGCAGCTGGCTGGAGGTGTGAGCGGGGTCAGCAGCCTCCCTTGCCCGTGCCTGCTGGCCCGGCCGTGCTGGGGCTCCCGGACCCCCCCGAGCGCTGCCCTGCGGCCGAGGCTCAGCAGCCCCCAGGCTCGGCGGGGGGAGGCCCCTCCGCACCGCGGTTAAAGCTCCCTGGGGCGAAACGTGCTCGGCGGGGGCGGCCGGCTTGCCCGAACGCTGCCTGCGGCGCGCGCCGCCCAACGGACACAACGTCCGCTGCGCGCCCAGCCCAACGGACACAACGGCGGC
>JAWLRI010000980.1:778681-789519 GCA_034781795.1 Crypturellus tataupa | reverse complement strand
GCTGCTACCGCTGGCGCTTGCGGCGCTGGCCGCGCGCTGCGGCGCCGCCATGGACGAGTGCGCCGAGGCGCGGAGCGGGCGGCCGCAGCGCTGCATGCCCGAGTTCGTGAACGCCGCCTTCAACGTGACCGTGGTGGCCACCAACACGTGCGGCTCGCCCGCCGAGGAGTACTGCGTGCAGACCGGCGTCACGGGCGTCACCAAGTCGTGCCACCTGTGCGACGCGGCGCAGCCGCACCTGCAGCACGGGGCCGCCTTCCTCACCGACTACAACAACCAGGCCGACACCACCTGGTGGCAGAGCCAGACCATGCTGGCCGGCGTGCAGCACCCCAGCACCGTGAACCTCACCCTGCACCTGGGTAAGCGCCGTGCCCGCCTTGGCCGGCGGCTGCGCGACACCCCCGGCCCCCCTGTGCGTGTTGGGGCGCCTGCTCGCCTCTCCGTGCCTGCCTTGGCAAGCGCCTGCTCCGAGCATCGTGCAGAGCTGCAGGGCCCTCCCGCAGGCACCGCTGCGGGCCGGCAGCCTCGCTATCGGGCGCCGCTGGGGTGGGAGAGGCCGCGGGTCTCTGCTCTGCCGGGCTGGGAAGAGCAGCGCCAAGCTCCCTGTGAGGTTCTCACCGTCCGTTTGATGCTGTGGGAAGTAGCTCTGGTGCCTGTGCCGGTGCCTGTGTTGTGGGCTGTGTTGCTTGCGGAACACAAATGTCTCTTTGACCTGCTTTTTCTGCCATGCTGTAGTGCTGAACACTTGCTATCTAGTACTCCATGCCATTTATTGCATCTTTAATTGTTTTATATGTGCTCTTCATAGTTAACCGTACGTTGAAAGACGTAGCTTTCCTTTTTTCCTTCCTCCCTTAGATGGGGCTTTCTTGCTCCAGTGCCCCACACTGCTGGTCTTCCCTCTAAATGCACTATCTAAGCACTGATTAATCTCTAAAATGAAATCTGGGTGCCCTGTCCTTGATGGATGCTTGCCTGGAGGGAATAGGATCTCCTCCCATTCCAACCGGAGTTGCAGGAATGCTCCTTTTCCCAAACAAGGACTTTGTTTCCTCTCTCTTTGCCCCCTCCTTCCAGGCTCATAGTTTCATTCCTGCCCGTCAGAAACTTTACTGCTTTCTGCTCTTCTCCCTTCTTGCCTTCTAATAAGGACAGGAAGAAAATCTTTGATGAGGGAGTACTGTGTAAAGGCCAGTTGTTATCTTAATACAGAAGTACGGATTATGGGTGTCGTTTGTCATACAGGTCTTCCTTATTTTCCATCATACGGAAAAATAGTAAAAATAAAACAGAATAAACGTTAAACAAAAGCAAAAGTAACCGAGAAAGAGAAAACAAAGGCAAAGTATTGTCTGTGGAAATGCTGAGCTATATTTTGAAATTCTTCTTGCTCAAGGGTTAAATTGCTGCTTTGTTGTGTTAAAATTTAAAGGCCACAAAGCTCTGCTTTGGCTGATCCCATTGCACACAACATAAGAGGAAATGTCTGCTGCAAGTGGTAATAAATTGCTGAAGCAGATTTCTGCTGTATTTTGCTGTAAACAAGCCAGTCTCACTAGATTGCCACTTCTTTGCTCTGTTTCAAGATTTCAAGCAAATGTTTACTTCAAAGTTCTTTGATATTAAATGGGATCTTTTCACTAAGGAGTTTGCTCCACTTTTGAATGTAACCGTCTCACTCCTAACCTCCATTTTTTTATTATTTATTTTAAAGAGTGATTATACATGTGAAACCGTAGTCCATGGAGGAAAAGTGACAATGAAAGTCGCAAGGAGTTGCTTAATTGAATCCTGCAAGTTACACTGTCCATTTGCGAAACTCAAGCTGTGCACATTGTATTTGTCCTCATGTCCTGCGGTGAGGATGCCTTATCTAGCACAGGGGGAAGTTGAGATTGTAGACTTTTCTGGACAACAGAATTGGAATTCATGGGGAATAAGGCTAACTTGAAAAAGCAGAAAAGTAATAAACACCATAGAGCGTGAGTAGATAGATGCAAAAGCACACGTGCTCAGTATTTTGTTCCGAGATAGTGTGGTCCTTACAGCACTATGGTTGGAACGAGTACTGGGGTGCTCTGTCAGTCTGTGAAATATCAGTATCTCTACAGAAGCCATGGAGTTTAACCATACAAAAGGAGAAAATGAACTTTCTAATTAATTGGCTTTCTTAGAAGTTTTTAGGAATAAAGTACCTTGGTCTTCACTTTGGCTTGCAAACAGGATTTTGTTTGGTTTCCCCCTTCCCATCCCTTCTACTCTATTCATCAGCTATGTAAGCTATCTCAGTATGGAGGAAAGGTACTTGTTTAGAACATAGAAACCAGTGGTCAACAGAAAAATAAAAACCACAGTTTAGATGCTCATTGCTGTTAATGAAATTAAATAAAGGTTTAAAAAACAAACAATAAACCTCAAAACATAACTGAAAGAATCTGAACCTATGATCAGGTTTCTGTGCGTGTGTGTTTTTTTTTTTTTTTTCTAATATTACATTGTTATTTATTAGCAGCACAAAGCCTGTTTTGTGGGCACTTCATATCATGTCTTGCTACTTCTGTGCTGCCGTTGTTTGAGTCTGTGCATACCTATATAATGTCCTTTGAATAATAATATGTTCACAGTCCTGGACTCTGGAAAAAAGTGTGCATTTTGTAAATGAAGGCAATTAAATCTTCAAAATATATTACTGATGAAGTAATTTTAGATTAGAGTACTACTTTTGCAAAAGATCCATCTGACTAACTTTAAGATATTGGAGTAAACTATATTTTCTGTTTATTTTTTTTCCCAATTAGATTTTCAGATGATGTGTTTGTAATGTAAAACCCTTTGAGTAGGATGTGAGAGTGGAATTGGTGGAGTGAATTTGTGAGAGTGGAATTTTGTTTAAAAAGGGTAAAGTTCCAAGTACCCAAAATGTCATTTTGGGCTTGAAAGCTCAAAGCTTCTCTGCAGCACTGCTCTGTTCCAGTTCTTCTGGATCTTGAAACCATTTTGTTGGAATGAGCTATTGCTGCCATTGAATTTGCTGCACCCTCGGGCTGGTTCCCCACAGGGCACCACAGTCTGCAAGACACTTAATTACTGGAACTGATAACAGAGAGGAAGCAAAGGGCTTAACAAGTATCTTTGTGCTCTGTAGGATATAAATGCATTTTAGGGTACAAAGCTCCCTTATGTAGTTAGTTCTGCCTGATCCTTAAGGGTTAGACTGCATGTTCAAACCTTGTTTGATAATGTGTTTACCTTTAGTCCTAAAAGCAGTGGTGGCCAGTGTATTTAATGCAACTCTGAGCTCCTTTGAGAGTGGTGATGTCCCCTTACAGCATGCAAATGCTGACCGCTTTTGAGGAATCCAGAGTTTTTGGCAGTGGAGGCAGATGAACGTGCGTTGATGTGCAGTCCGTGTTCAGTCCATTACAGTTGGACTCAATCTTGATTCTATGATTCTGAATCAATGTTACGTTTCTGAGGAGTTTGCAAAAGGCAAATCAGAAAAGCAGGTCAGGTGTCAGCGTGTGAGCACTGGTTGTAGAGGTTTGTAGGCTCTTTAAAACTTCTTAGAATTCACAGTTCAAAGAAAGTTGGGGTCTAGATGCTGGCAAGCAGCTTGTTGCTGGAAAGTGCAGTGCAAATCATTGTTACTAAGTACAGCTGAAGACTTGGATCCCGGGAGCCTCCCTGTCTGGTGTTTAGGGTGTCACTGAGGGGATGGAAACTGGGAAATTCCCAGCATCTTCACAGGGAATATCCAGAATTATAAAAACTGCTTTTCTTTGCATAAAAAGATGCTAAGACTTTCTAAGTAGGATTCCTTTTCTAGAAAGTTCAGAGACCTGAGTTTAAGTTGCATCTTTAACTTTTAGGAGTAGTGGCATTTGAACCCACCTTTAATAGTTCAAGGGGAATACCTCTGTATGTTTTTCCTTTCTTCCATTTTTCTTTTAAGAAAAGGAGATGGATTTTTTTAAGAGGATTATATTTTGTCATCCTTTTATATTCCTCAGATCAAATTCTCATTTCTCCTTCGTGCAGCTCTAATTTGTGTTTATGTTCTGTTGCTGCTGGTACTGTTCTGCACACCTTTTGATCCACCTTACCATAAACTTCTATGTGTGCCTCTCCATTTCCTTCCCAATTAGTCCTGCTAGTGTTTCCTTTCTTCCTAACAGGCATTTTTACTCTTGGCCAGATCATCTCAATTTTAGCTCTAACGATGCCTGGGTTTTGTTCGTCGGACAAAGCGTGCACGTCCTCAGCACGCTGGCTGCTGTTTAACAGCCATAGGGTGGCCCATCTCCATTAAGTGCAGTCACACTTTCCTAAGCAGCTCTCAGCTCAAGTGTTCTGGGCACATCTGGGAGTCATGGGAGCAACAATCCTGTGTAGCTTGGTAGGAATGGTGCCGGGAGAGGTGCTTAAGGAAGGACCCCAGCGCTACAGGGTGTGCTCGGGGCTGTCCTGTGGAGCGCGGGAATGCAGGGAGAGGCCTGGCTGTGCGTGACCAGGTGCTAGAGGAGTCTGCCCAGCTCCCAGCCTTCTCCTTAGACGAGGAGCCCCCCGTTAGGTTGTGTTTGAAGGAAAAGTGTAATTGCTGTTGCCACAGTTAGAAACGTCAGCTGTTCTCATAGATCTGGATCAGCGTTAAAGCTGGATGTTGCCGCTCACCAGTCTTCCAGGTAAAATCCAGGCTGTGGACTACGGAGCTCAGCAGAGATGAGTTTGACCATGTAGGTGGGATCTTGTACAGGTAAAATAATGGAAAACTTCTTAAAGCTCCTGGTTGTTAGGAGAAATGGATCGTATATCTCCCCTGCCTGCCTCTTTCCAAACTACTTAGGCCTTTATTTGGCTTTGAGGAGAGTAATAATGTTTGGTTATGTGTATACTGTGCCCAAAAAATACAGTTTGAGGCATGATTGCCATTTGAAGGCATTTACGAGTACACAGGCAAGATGCCAGTTTTCATGTTCAGCCTCAGTTTGATTTGCCAGTTGTTTGCAGCAGAGAAGGCTTTTCTTTTTGTACAGAAAAGCAGTGTTTTTAAGGAAGGGCCATATAATGTACATTAACTCAAATATTTAATTTATGCAACTGTGATGTAATTAGTTTTCCTTTAGCATAGCTAAAGATAGCACGGAATGAAATGAGGTTTGGCTACACCATGAAAACTAGGCTGTTGATAATTATCTTTATATGAAATAACCATGGAAGCCCATCTAGCCCTTGCCTTGGTTATAAGGGTGGAGAGTGTGGTGTGTGTAATTGCGGTCTGTACTCAATATATGCTCCTTCTCCATTTAATAAGTTTAACTTTCAAATCAATGCTTTTAAGGGAACCTCTTTCTGCCCTACTGAGAAAACCTAATTCATTCTTTTTCCATAATCACATTGTTCCTGTGTAGCATTATGTTGATCTCAAATAGCTGAGTACAGAGGGGGCAGCCTGAATAACTTCATCTTCTTAATGTGAATTTCCTTCTTTAGCAGGCTTATGCTGGAGGTGTAATCTTTCTTTAATAAAGTCTTTTTATTGTCCAAGAAATAAGGATTATCTAATCTGGAAGAATTCTCTCAGCTGAGAGCAGTGACTCTGACTGTGCAATTTGTCAGGAAATCCTTTGGAGACTTTGTTAAATCAGGGTCTGGGAATGGCTTGCCGAGTGCTTCAGTGACTTCACTGTGGTATTTGTGGAGCCCTGAGGGGACTCTATTTTAGTTAATCTCACAAAGGCTTGATTTACATTTTGCAGGTTTCAACATGAGTAGTTAAGAGATCAGTTTTTTAATGGCCAGCAGTTGTTCAGTGTGGTTATATAAAGTAGCTTTAAAGCCCTTTATTGGTTTCCACATACCCTTTAAATTCTCAAGTTTTCTCTCATTCCTTAGTCCTGCATCTTTCTTGGGACACTGATGCTACTACATGAGGCATTTGGCAAAAATATACATGGCAGAATGCTTATTTTAGGGTATAGAGAGTTGGAGTTAGATGGTATTTTGCTGCAGAAATAGTTATTTGTGGTGCTTGTGATGAATTACTGAAAGGATTGATCACCAGTTTTGACACAGTTAAATAGTTGCTTTTGTAGGTTTAATACTTTAAAACTGTTGTTTGCTTACTGTTTGTGTTTCTAACTTGCTGAAAAGTTACTGATTTAATAATGATTTAATAGTGATAAATAGCTTCCCTCCCCCTTCCCCCACAAATAACCTCAAACTTTTGAATTATTCCTCAGAGTCTGATAGTTTGTAAGTAAAAAAATCTCAGGCCACTTGTGAGATTTATTGCTATATTTAGAGTTCTTTCCCCTTTCTGGAAATGTAAAAATGCTATTGATTTGCAAACAACAACTAAATGATAATTTCAATGCAGATGGATGAAAACTTCTATCCCTAGCTCATTGTAATTCTTAATTTGCTGCGTAAGATCCTAAGTGCAGAACTGTGATTATTACTCTTAACCATGTAGCTCTTGTCTGATTAATATCTGTGCTGCTGTTATCATTTGTGTCCGTGGGGTCCAGATTCTTCAGTCGCTGTCATAGACATTTCTGTACTGGGTCAGTGTGTACAGGCGCAGGGTCCAGTTCTGTTGTCTGCCTAGGACTTTGTTGGAATCTACAGTCTGGCATGTTGAACTTAGCTAGCTAGGTATGTCTAATGTTGCCATCTTCGAGTTGCAACAGCATTTAAAAGATTCACCTGGGACTGTGGTTTATTACGCTTGTGCCAGGCCGCCCTGTTGTACGGTTCTGTGGGAAAAGAGTCATTTCATATTATTTTTACAAAGCTCTTTTATTAGTGGCTTTCCACTTTCTTACTAGTGGCTACCACAATACATGTTCGTGTCTGCTCAGAAAATGAGCTTCATAACTTGCTGGCAAATTGTCTGTCAATTTAAGGTTTACACTTTGAAGTTAAGGATAAATACATGCTTGTGTTGAGAACCTGTGGAATTATAAGCTCATAGTAATATTAGGACAACTTTTCAACATGAAACCATCATCAAAGGGTTTGCCCTGGATTCTAGCATCCCTTGAGTAACGTAGCGGCGCTGTTATAAGGTGGGGATGTTTGGTGTCGGGTCGGATGCATTGTCCTGCACGTGGCAGGCCCAGGACAGCTGCAAAACTAAACAATTGTGCGTGAGATGAGAGATCTGCTCTCAGCAGGAATGGTCAGTAGTCAAAGGCGCAACAGGAATATGGAGAGGAGAAGCTGTTCTTCATAGTCTGCTATATCGCAAGTGTAAGCTCATATGACACCGTTAAGGCACCTGTGGTGTTTAGGTGTTTCTGAGATGCATCAGAATGGGTTTCTCAGAACCTTTCTGTAGAAAAGTGGAAAATGGTGAAAACCTCATGAACTGTAAGGAGCTGAAATGACAAGGTCATTTTCTCTATATAAATATATTGGCCTCTGTCTTTAATCTCTTTGCTACTGGCCCAGCCTACCTGAGAGATCATTAATTAAAATAGTTGGGAGAGAGGAGGAAACCTGACCTCCCTTTGTATTATTCGGGGATTTTCACCATTTTGTTTTGGAACTGGGTGGTAAAGCATTTTTTTTTTCCATGCTACTACTTGTTTTAGATATTACAATGTGATAGTCATCAAAGAGATGTTTCTAGTAGTAATCATGCCTGCAGTTCGCACACAACACAGCTGGTGTTCAGTACCAGGGAATTTTAAATTTTCCTTTTAGAAATGGTATCCAGAAATTATTATTGGATATATACATATATGTGTATGTAGGTAGGTAAGCTAGTATTATCTTCTTACATTTGTCTTTAGGTTTTATTTGTGCGTTGTTTTGGGAATTGATGTTTTGGGGGGATGGTAAGGATAGCAATTGTTAGGGGGTTTGTGGAGATGACGTATGAGTCTTGCAAAGACACAGTGGTGGAATTCGATTTTTTTTTTTTTTTTTTCCCACCTTTGTTACTGGTTCCTGTGCTTTAGGTGAGGGCAGTAGCTGTGCAGCAGTGAGGTAACGCTCTCATTGATTCTGGGGAGTTAGGGATCTTCTTGTGAGGAGTTCCTGGTGCAGCATTGTAACGCGCTTTAGGGAGGCTGCTGACTGAAATGAGTGGGTCGAAGTGAAAAGGTGAAGACTGGTCTCTCCTTGCCCTTGGAGCTCTTCCTAATCGTAAGGTCTGAGAACTCTTATCGGGGGCGAGGGGAAGAATCACAGAAAACAGACTGCTTGGTAACTGCTGTGGCATAAAGCTTGTTAAGCTGCTAGGGGAGGGAAGGTTCTGATGGCAACACTAATGGGGGAACCTCTTCAGAAAGGGGTTGTTCTTCCTTGGCACATTTTTCCTTAAGGGGACAATGAGCGTCTGTGCACGCTCGTCCTTGGCTTGCGTGCGGATTGTGTGAAATGCTCCTTTCTTTGTGTGCTCCAAGACCGAGGAACTCTGTGAAGTTTCAAGTTGGCGCTGGTCCAGTTCAAAGCAAATGGCTTTCATGTTGTGATTTATTTCTCAAGATCTGCTTTAGAGTTGAACCTAGTCAGCATGAGAACAAGGTTTAATCTCTGCCTCGCTGAGCTTCTGTTGTGCAGTGCACGGAGCGTATGTTGGTTTATTTCGGGGTGGGTGGAAATCAGGGTTCAGAGATCTATTTTGTTGTTTCACTTTCTGAAAGTGAAAATATATTTTACTGCATTATCTGTAATTTTTTGGAAAGAGAATCTTTCTAAACTTGTTGGAATTAAAAAAGAAAAAAAAGTCTTTCTTGGAGCCTTTAAGAAAATAGCTTCATTGAACAACTTCAGGAAGGATAAGCCTCTCAGATTTCCTGGGATAAGCTGTTTCCTTGATGGTTTCTAATATGGTACCTAAATGGGGTAGAGGTTGTGAAATGCCTACAAAATACACTGAAAAATGAGACTTTGTATAGTTGGGTGCATCTCTTGCTGAGATGGATGGAAGGAAAAATGATTATTTAGATAACTCTTGTCATCTCAGTGTTAAGTAGGATTTCTTGACTAAATAAAAAGCAAATGCCTGCCTTTCCTCCTAGGAATTATGTGGTCCATTTCTGATTAAGTTGATTATTTATAGTCTTTTCATCTGCAATCTATTAAATGTTCACATCCTGTGGGATTTTGCTGTGAGATATTCTTCCTGGCAGTTCCCAAAGGTTTTGCTGTGGAGCCAGCCCATGGGGATAACTATAGCATTTGTGTAGAGAAGCTGCGTGCTCATCCTTGCCTTGAAACGTTTGAATGCATTTTATATGTGGGAATTCTGTTTATCCATTCTGTGCAGTGCTGCCTCCTGGCTGGGAATGTCCATGTGCAGTTAGCGAATTGGAATCTGGTTCCTTCATTTTATTTAGTTACGGCAGGTAACGCCTTCTGGCTGGTGCTTTTGCTGCTTCTGTACTTGTAAACTTTCACGGTGTTCTTTATGGATTTCCTGGGTACTGTTATCCTAGCGTGAGCAATATAACTTAGTTTCTCAACACTGAATCATCTGTGTAATGAAATTGTTAGAAATCTAATGCTTAAGCCAGTTATGATGGCTCTAATCTACTTACTGTCCTCTCATTCACTTTGCTGTTTTGTTTTCTGGCCCATTTCCTGTACCTGCTGCTGACTTTCTACTTCTTTCCTTGGCCTCTTGCAAACTGTCTGGGTTTTACCACTGCCCTGCTCACTGCCCTGGTAGTGACTTTGGTGCTGATGTACTTTGTGGTGATTTCCAGCCACATTTTTGGAAGTGCTGGTTCTGTGGGAACTTGTGGGCACTTTGGAGTAGCCACTGAACCTGCACGGGTAACATCACTTCTGCTCTCCTATGTGGTTGCTTTAAATGCTTTGTAGATCTGTCCACAGTCAAGAGCCTGTAAAAATGATTGAAAATCCAGAGGAGGAGAAGTCCCTGCTGTGCCTTTTGCCAGCAATCTGCAGATATTCAGAAAGTACTCAGCCATTCCGTGGGTGGGAGGAAAAACAAAGAAAAAACAAACTTCTGGTGGTGGTTTTCATTTTGATCAGACTTCTAAGATTCCCACATGAAAGGTGCACTGTAAGTCCAGAATTATTAAATGCCGTCATATTATTTTGTAGTTTCCTTTCTTGTGCATGTTGGGATATGGATGTGGAGAAAAGCTACTCATCAAAGAGAGGTTAGAAGTTTCCTGGAGTTTAAGCCATTTCTTGTCATAGAATATTTCTCTTCCACCCCACTGCTCATTCCCAGCATGTGTGTCAGGTTTTGAAGAAAATAACAAGAATATGGAATAAGCGGACTTGGTGCTTTCAATTTCTCAGGGATTTTTTCCAAAACCAGCAGGAAGGGTAAGAGTTTTGCCTGCTTAATTACCTGCTGTTCTGGTGGATATTTCAGGCACTCACTTTGGCGTCCTTGCGAGGTGCTGGAGCGGTGCTAGCGCTTTCGGTGCGAGGTTGCACGAGCGCGTGGGCCGGCTCGACGGAGCAGGGAGCAGAGGGGAGCCAAGGGCTGAAACTGCCATTGCCGCCACCACCGCGGAGATGGGTCTGGCAGAACCGCAGACGGCCAGAGCAGGGATGGGGCAGCCCTTGTCAAGTGCAGCGCTGCTGCCAGAGCCACTCCTCACACTGCACCCAAAAAGGCTTTTACAATTTGAAATGTTTGTCCTTTTTTTTGTAGAGGAGGTCTCGAGCTTACAGGTTAGGAGGCAGTTCAACTCCACTGAACTATTTCATGCAGAGAATTGGGAAGACTGGTAGGAAACAAAGAATTCTGCCTTGTAGCTGGTAGATTAGGACCAAGATGGAAAAGAAACAAGTGTTCATGTGGGCTCTCTTCCTTATTACACTGCTACGTGCACAATATCTTC
>JAWLRI010000980.1:767643-778581 GCA_034781795.1 Crypturellus tataupa | reverse complement strand
AATATTTCTCTTCCACCCCACTGCTCATTCCCAGCATGTGTGTCAGGTTTTGAAGAAAATAACAAGAATATGGAATACGCGGACTTGGTGCTTTCAATTTCTCAGGGATTTTTTCCAAAACCAGCAGGAAGGGTAGGAGTTTTGCCTGCTTAATTGCCTGCTGTTCCGGTGGATATTTCAGGCACTCACTTTGGCGTCCTTGCGAGGTGCTGCAGCAGTGCTAGCGCTTTCGATGTGAGGTTGCACGAGCGCGTGGGCCGGCTCGACGGAGCAGGGAGCGGAGGGGAGCCAAGGGCTGAAGCTGCCATTGCCGCCACCACCGCGGAGATGGGCCTGGCAGAACACCGACGGCCAGAGCAGGGATGGGGCAGCCCTTGTCAAGTGCAGTGCTGCTGTCAGAGCCACTCCTCACACTGCGCCCAAAGAAACAAAGAATTCTGCCTTGTAGCTGGTAGAGTAGGACCAAGATGGAAAAGAAACAAGTGTTCATGTGGGCTCTCTTCCTTATTACACTGCTACGTGCACAATATCTTCTGGTCTTTACTTCCAAGTTGCAAATACTTGCAAACTGTTGGGTTAGTAAGGGTTATGAGTCTTCTCCGGGGTCTCTTTTAAGGAGATAATTTGGAAAGATTCCAGCTTTTGTCAGTCTTCCCTGTGTTCTGCTACCTTCCTCTTTTCCCTGATAAATAGTGTGATAGCAAAGAAAACCTGAGTCAGTCCTTAGCTGGAGGGCTAAAAACTGCCCAAAGCTACAGTGGGTTTGAGGGAGGTGTTTGGATATTTATTTGTACGAACAAAACCCAAATACATTGATTGAAGAAGTGTGAATTCTAAAGCAAAACAAGCCACAGGGTTTTGTGAACATCTTGGGGTATCTCTTTAATGATACCCTTTAAAGATACCCTTTAATGAAATCTGCTTTTCTCCCTGCTTTACCTCCCACCCAGCACCTTTTCTCTTAGGAGCTCCAGCCCAGCTGGGAAGAGCAGCTCAGGGCTGTGGAATTGTTGTTCACCCCCTCTCTCTTCTCCCTCCATCAGTGCTCTGCAGGCATGAGTTAACTGATTAAATTACTGGCATTACACGAGTCACTGCTCTTGTGCTTTCTAAGCAGAGTGATTATACATACATTTGTACGTACACACTGCCGCTTTCTCACACCTAATGGCTTTTCCCCCTCTCCTACTCTGCTTTCCTTTGCAGAAGGTGGGAGGTGAGCAAGATGCTCCCTTGGAGCTCCACCATAGTTGAAGCCACCCCACAGTTGCTTAGGGAATGAAGTACAGATTATTTTGTAACTAGTAGCCCAGAGGTGAGCTCTTCCTAGAGCTTCAAAGCCCTTCAGGAAATAGAACACAGTTGTTTGTTTTTAGATGTGACTGCTACTAGCAATCCTTCACGTTTAGTGCTGCTCATTTGATAATTCATCTATCTGAAAACACAGGAAGTGGATTATTGCAGAGCCTGCATCCCTGCTCCTGGATAGGATTGGAAGCTTACTTTTTTTTTTCTTTTTTTTTAAAGGGTTAATGTTTAGGAAACAATTAAATGAATTGCAGAACTGCAGATCTGAAACTGCAATTTTGCTGCAAGCGACTTTAAAAATTATTTTCTCTGATAGAAATGCAGAAAGAAACCTTTTTACTCACCAGGTGTAAGGAAGTGTTTGGTGTGTATTTATTTAAGTATAAATTAGAGATTTGAGAGTACTGGATGAACAAACTGCTGCTACATGTGGCTGAAGTAGATGATGAGTCTCAGAGAACCACTCACTGGCCTTGCAGTTCACTTTATTTGCACCTCCCACATGGACAGTTTGATGGACAAGGACCTGTAAGTCACCACAGGTTTTCTGCATTCATGCTGCTCTGAACTGTGAACATCTGACAAACCCGGTAGGATGGTGTTGGCTTGTTCATCCAACATCGGCAAAAGGCCAGTGGTAATAAGTAGTGCTTAAGGCCCAAGTGGGCTTTAAGCAGTTGGTTTCTCTGCCACAGGTCTATTCCCCCTGCTCCCGCAGGATGTATTCAGAGCAGTTTGGAAGGTGCTGAAACTGCTGGTGCAGGCATAAAAACCTGAATTTGGGACAATCTCCTTAAAAAAACAAGCTACTTCCCTGAATTCTTTGGTAAACTGCCCTTATGGCTTTTTTGGGGGGCATAGAGCACAGCTTTTTATGAAATACTGTGCAAGCACTGTTGAAGTACCTTCAGTTTGATATCCTACATATTTAGAAACTTCTATGAAAATATGCTTGTGGCTCTAAGTGTGTAGCTGGTGTTGAGAAGGAATATCAGAAGATTCTGAAAAATCAAATTTGAGTTTCTGTCCTGTGATTCGCTGCCAATTTGACGAAAACATGGTGTGGGCGGAATATCATGTTTTAGCGTAGGGACTCTGGCACTCTGAAGACAAGCTGCAGTATTTCAAGCTGTTGTGTTTTGATGACAAATCATATAATGCTACCAATTCACAGCACATAACAAGGGTATGTGGCAATGTTTGGAACAGCTGTGACACAGCTGCAGCCCTAGCTATTTGTTGGTACTGCCGTGGTTAGGAGAGGTCGAGAGCTTCCTTTACAGCCCTTGTAAAGCCCTCGGGCAATGCAAAGGAGGAATTGGTGCTGCCTTTCTGGTGGACTTGAAGTACTTGGCTCTGGTGTCCCTGTGCTTCCCTTTAAACCCAAGTAATGTTCGGTAGTGGAAAGGATCCTGATGCTCTGCCTTCCAGGCTGCTGATACAGATCTCTGTATCTCCTGTGTCACTAGCTATCAGATGGGAGAGCTAAAAATGTTTATAGGAGGCTTAATTCCTCCCATTGCAAAACCTCCTATCAAATATGTCACCTCATTAATTTGTCTGCAAATTAATCGTTGTTTTCATGTCATCCAAAAGGATTGTTTTGCAACTGCGGGGCCTTTGGTATGTTCTTTGTGAAATGTGTGGTAGGAAATTAACATGCTGCTCTGGCAAATGGGAGGGACCCTGTCTTCCAGCTTTTCTGTCACACAAATCCAGCTCTTTCTATCCCCTCCCTTCTCTTCCCCCCCACACCCCCCAAAGTCTACATTAACTTGAAAACACTGGGAGGGAATTAAATGTGTTTTGAAAGGGTTATCCCATGGGTGGGAGTGGTATTGAGTGCTTATACAGGGTATAGAAAGGGTTTGTGGGAAGAGAGGTTATTCAGCAAAATGAATAGAGTTTTGAGTTGTTAATCTGTGTCATTAGCACTGTGTACCAGAAAGTTTAAACTGTGCCTGACTAAATAGCATGAGTCTTTGAAATTCACAGCAGCGCTGGCAGCCCCATTGGCTTTTGTCCTTCTTGCAAACACACAGCTGTTCTATCCAGGCATCCTTGTGTGTTCAACAAGCCGATTGCTTCCTCGTTCCCACCACAGAGACCCATTCATGGTTTTGGGGAAACCACGAGAAGACTGGCTTGAGGAAACCTCGGGAGAATAAGTCGGTGCTGCCATTGGACCAGGAAAGGACATGGATGTGAAAGTGAGCATGGGAGGAAGTAGACTGTTTGTTTCACATTCCGCTTCTGTGTGTTGCACGTAGTTAGTGTAACACTTTATCTCTTCCCTCCCCCCCAGTGATGCATGCCCAGACTTGCTTAAAAAAATTGTGAGTAGTAGTCCAAAAAATGTAAGCTAAGTGTGTGGTTGTACAGCAGGATGCAGACTGCAGAGCTGCTGGCTTTTTAGATAGCTCAACAGAGCTGCCCAAAGAGCTACCAGGTGAGCTTGTCTCAATACCCTGGAGCTTATCAGCTTCTGCTTTTCTCTTCCTGAGGTTTTAAAGTCAGTTTTTATCACAGGGAATCAGAAGAAAAGATAAGGCTCCTAAAAGTTTTTGGTTAGAAAGTAGGCAGGGCATTGTAGAAAGGTGTTAAAAATGTAGCAGTTAGTCACAAAGTGAGGGAATGTTTGGCTACCCCTGAGGAAGTAATGTCAGTTGTTTTAAATGATGCTGCAAGGTGTCTTGGACTGAAAGAATGACATCTTCATTGTGTTCTTAAAAATAATAATAGGAAAGCAACCTACCATATGGTAATTTTTCTTACTAGTCTGCTTCTTGTAGACATCATTCTGCTTCTTGATGTAGACATCAAGACTACTTCTTTAGCCTCTGAGGAGATAAAACAAGAGATGGGAAAGACAAGAGCCTCCAGGATGAGTAATCCTTTGTTGCAGATGTTGCAGAATAGCACTGTAGTCTTCTGTCTTAGAGTTAATGATCAGTTAAGCTCTAGTAGCAGAGATGATTGCTCCAAACAAGGAAACAAGTATTTGTAGTTGAAAGAACATGCAACTCCTAGTGCAATATGCTTTTCTGAAGGTGCCCTATTATTATTATTATTAAAACAACTTTGAGAGGCAAACCATGAACAGTTTTATCAAAAGATTTTCCCCTTTAGATCAGTTCACTGTAACCTGAGAAGGGCTTGTTTTAAATTTTTGAAGAGGTCAATTCTTAAGCAGCTGGGAAAAGGTGCATGACACTTTGAATCAACAGCTAAGAAACAGTTAGCAAGAAGATACTGAGGATTTCTCAGTAAATGATCCATATACCAAACCTAAAGTACAAATAGCATTTTATCTCTTTGAAGAATGCTTTCAAGGTAAAACAAACACATCATTGTTGAACTTCTCTTTCTTTTTTTGTAACAAGCAATCTGGTAAAGCACTGAAGGAGTTCTAGGAGGTTTGGGTTTTAATTGATTGAACAGTATTTATAAGGTGCTCAAATACTTGTCCCATCATCTATCCTACTTTCTTCTTACCCGTCTACTTTTCCTTTTCTTCCTTTCTCCTTCTTCAACCAGTTGCAAGACTGTTGTACTGATTCTTGTGTTCAGTTACTGTGATTGTAAAGCAGTACAACTGGATCTTGAAAGCAGCAATGTTTTGTGGGCAGGTATAGTTTCCAAGTCCTCTGCAGCCAGTCCAGCTGCTGTCAGTCCTGCTGGGTTCGTTGAAACTGGGAAAGGAGGAGCTGTGCCCTGTGCTGTCCATGCCAGCTCATTGTGGAGGGTTTAGGTGCAGTTAGAGCTCTCTGATTCAGCTCACCGGAGGCATTTGAGTGCTGCTTGGTGAGAAGGGCACAGCTGGTGGCAAGGAAGGGCCAGGCGGTTTCTTGCTGTGGCTTCATTATCTGGTCTCTGTTTCAACTGATTCTAAAATAAAGCTCAGCCTGGCAGTAACGGTAATCAGAAAGGAGCACCTTGGGTTATGTGCAGCTATTCTGAGCTTTTAAAGTCTACAGAGAGGAGATAATCTGAAGGTCCATTTTTGTGCCTTGCATATGCACATAGCTCTTCTAGTTGGAGTAACATTTGAGATAAAGGGAAATATATGAGAGCTTGTCTGGAGGAGGGAATTTTTAAGATGAGCTATATTAATTTATTTGTTTTAACTTAAGCAGAGAATTATTATGCAGTTTTTCTTTATACAAAACATTTTTGTTTGTGTCAAGATCCAGCTGTCTGAACTTGTTTTAGCTGACTCTGCACAACCAGTAGGAATGATACTTTAAGATCTAATAATCCATTAAAATGAAGGAACAAATTATGATATTTTTGCAGCTGTTTGACTTTAGCCTGAAATATTCAAAGACAGTGAGTTGATCCAGAGTGAAAGAATTTCATGGTAAAACAGCTCACTTGTTTGTCTCTACAAGTTGTTCGTGGTAAAGAACAATAAAAAAAAATCAATATGAAAATTAAACCTCACTTTCATAAGTGATACTGGAGTATCAGACTGCATCCCAATGCAATCAAGTATTAGTAATAATTTTAGTGTTAATAGCACCATATTGATGACGACCTCTTTCTATGAGCACAGAATTCCCATAGGATGGGTGCGCTAGAGCTCACAGAAGAAACCTGCAGTTTTTGTAGGCATTTGGTGCCTGTCTGCAAGTGTTAAATGTGCGGGCAAGGGAAAGTGGATGTAGGTGTCTCCCAGCTTTCTGTTAATTGCTAGAACAGCTCCCGACGAATTACTGTTCTTAACCTGTCAGGTTGGCCATGCTAATGGTGCATCACGCTCTCTTGTATCAAAAAGCTTCCCAGCTGATGAAAAACCTGGTGTGTGCATATATTAGGAAGAAATCTTCCTGCAAGCCATCTGTCACCTTCTCAAAGCAGTAGAGCTGCCCTTCTGACAAACACAGGTGACCAGCAAGTAGGAATTTATCTCTGTAGAATTATAAGGAGGAGAAAGAAAAAAATGCCCTAATGGTCTTCGGTACAGCAAAGAGCCATGCTGTTTGTTAGTCCTTTGGAAAACTTTTTCATGCAGCTTTCACCTACTTGCATAGTCCATGACTGCCTGGAGAAATGGAAAATGAGTTTAGCATACCTGAGGGCTTTTCTTTCATAGTTCTCCCTTTAGTATGTGTCCTACCCACGTCCGAGATCAAGACGAACAAGAAAGCCCCTAGAGCTATGTGTTTTTGCCTGAGTATGCAGCATGGTAGGAATTCCTGCCCTGGTGACTGTTTGTGAAAGAATCCAGTGCTTTAGCAAGCGGCGTTTCTGCACTGCCAGAATGGGTTGCGTGACTGCCGCTGCCTTGGATGTGCAAGGAGCAGGTACAGCCTGTACCTCAGGTAGGGTTTGCAGCTTTGGGAGGGGAAAGGTTGTGGGAGCGGCTGGGCAGACTGCGCTCAGCTACTTTTCTTTTTCCGCTTTTTCCACTTTTGAAAGGAGAGGTCAGGAGCAAATGCTTTTTCTTAAAATTATTGAAAGCATGTTTGCAATTTCACAAGATTTTGTAGTGCTTTTTTTTTTGTTTAACTTCCCCTTGTAGAAGAGGTGGTGAATAGGCAACGCCCTCCTCCCTCAACCCCCAAATGAAGCTTGAAAGCTGTCCAAAACGGGCTTGATTTCAAATGGAGCTTTAAGTCACTGGGGTATTTAAGCCATACAGTCAATGCTGTGTTCCTGCCGGGGGTTTTGAAGTACTCTCAACACTTCCTTCCTGCTGGGGGAAGGGAGAGATCAAAATCTCCGTATAGTTTTGTTTTTTGATGTCAAATCCAGGGTTTCCTTCCAATGCAGCAAGTTTGTGACTGCTTGAGCAGGGTATCTTTAAGTCTGAACGTGAACAGAATTCTGCCAGTAAGACAAGCAGCAGCTTGTTAGCTAAAGGTAGTGTGTGCGTCTGTAAATATCCCACAGGGGTTTGCGGTGCACTTTGAGCCTGTAGATTTACGATGGGATCCTGGGCATCTCCCTTCCCCCTTAATCCCTCAAATCTAGGAGATGCATCTATTGAACAACAAACTTTACATTTCTCCTTTATAACAGCTCTTCTCTACAGCATCCAGAGCAGATAACACTTACTCCTTCGTGCTAGCATATTGTGCAGTGACATTTGCATTAAAGCGCTGTCATGTGCTGTTGGGTAGCCAGGTGATTAGACCATTTTCATCTCTCATGTGTCTGAGTCTGGTTATGTTGTTAACTTTGTAATACCTGAAGTATATTTGAACTGCATAAGGTTATGGCTTGTCATCTTGTTAATTGGCTGGCTGTGAAAAAGTATTATTCAGTGTTCTCTTTAGTTACAGTTCCTTTAGGTTTACCTAATAGTTGTCCTTCTTACAGATGGAAGAGTCCCAGGATAGAAGTATTAAAGACAATGCTATTGTTTTGGTGTTGATAGGTTCACTGAAAACTGAAGCACTTCTTGTATTTTAATAAGTGCCAGGTTTTGGACAAAACTGTTCGCAGGCTGCCTCCTGAACTGATGCTGGAGTATGGTGGAAATTGCCACATCCTAGCTTAACAGGGGACATAACTGGTATGTATTCGAGGTTGCTTATTTTGGAGCACTGAGCACAGAAGGTCTTAAAAATAGCTATAAATGTTGGTAGATTATTTTAGTCTTTCAAGAGGTTTCAAATTCTTTCTTGAATATATATTGGTTTTAAACTTCATTTAAAAAAAAAGTCTATGGATTTCTCTTTGCAGTGGGGGAGAACTTATATCCCCTCTTTTGGGGGGATGGGTTCAAATGAATACCATGCTTCTATAATTTTTTAAGCATTTATATTTGTCTGCGACTAGCTCATGAAATGTTCACTGTCATAGGTCACAGTATTTCTGTGCTGAATTTGGGAATGTAGTTGACAGCTTCCCTGTATGATTCGTATACAAAGCAGCAGCCCCTCAGCTGCTGGAGATGCTAGGTTTTTGGGTTGGTTCTCTTCCCTTCCATTTCTGTTGTACTCTGCATGGACTTGTCCACTGTAGTGGAAGAAACTGAGCCTGGATGGTCAAGCTGTGGCAGCGACTTGGTTTTCACTTTGTGTTGTTGTTGCCTCTGGTATTTGAGACTCTGTTTCCTCTTTGTGGGTATCTTGTTGTTTTCTGTATTTCAGCATTGCTTCCAGTGTGCAGCATTGTACCATCATGGGAATCTCTACACTGTTCCTTGTTGCATGTATACATAGCTATGTTGGGTATGGAGTTGTAGAGCATGACAGAAGATCTGTCAATTCAATTATTCAAGATTTTTTTTTCGGTGTTACTTTTTCCCCAAGCATTTTGCTTGTGATTGTCCTATTGAATAGGAGAACTTCATTTTTTTCACTATCATTTTATAGCTAGTCCGACTTCTCAGTTAAAGAAAAGACCCGGAGATAGCGGCATTGGCCATGACAGCCCGTGTGGTTCTTGTGGCTGGCAGGCACACTGAAGTTGCGATGGCCTTGCCAAATATCTGCCTCATCTATTAGGGGGAGCCTTCCATGCAGGAAGAGTAGGAAAAATCAAGTTATTCCTCATGCCTTTCTTGTTTATGAATGGGATATTTCAAAAATTGAAATGCTGCTGGTGAGAGGGAGTTACTCACACGAAGAAGCTGCAGATGGCTATGAGTTCAGATGACATCCAGTGCTTTTTTCCCCCATTCCCAGCCTAAATAATATAAAAGTTTGAATCAAAGATGTTTGTGAAGTGCCACTTAAAATTGGAAAAATCAACTAATTTGGTTTTTTAGCTATTATGTCCCTTAGGGTAACTTATATTGCTAAAACCTTCCTTCAGGTTGGCAATGAACAGAGACTAGTGATTTTAGTGGAGACATATTGGAGGCAGAGTGCTGTACACATCTGAGTGGCGTACTTGAGCACAGCATCTTTTCAAGAATTGTCACAAATTCGTGAAAAAGACAGAAACGGTACATGAATAGTCACATCTCAAGGCAGGTACATATGGAAGTGGTAATGTTATTGAGCTGATAACTACCAGCTCTGACCCTGGAACTTATTAAGTTAAATATTGTTGGAAGTTAGTGTGCTGCAAAAAAATTTTTGAATATTTTGGCTCTTTTTGGACTCTCCCACCATGTTGTCTTTTGGTTACTTCCAGTGCCATGATGAACAGTGGAGCAGATGTTCTGCTTTCACCCGTTACTGTTGTTTGCTCCTCTGTGGTGCAGCTGCATCCGTGCCGTAACAGAAGTACTCAGACCCCTGTGCTAAGCTCATGTGCTGGCTGTGACCTGTGTTTGGTCTGCTCTTGGCTCCCTGTTTGTCTTGCTGGGCAATGGATTATGGCATGGAGAAGCCAGCTGCATGACGTACCCAAGTGGGTAGTTCAAGGGTCAGCTTTTCAGCCTAGCTGATCCGTGGTGCTTTATCATACTGTGTGGAAGCAAATGTGCTTCAAGAAGTTGTCTTGAAAACTATATATATATTCAAATTTTCCAACTTTTTTTTTTAATAATACAGGGAACAATTGGTGGTAAAAAACAAGTAAAAAGCCCTATTGTCTACTGAGACTGCAGCTTTCCTGTTGAGTCAGCCTGGCCTTCATATATTTGTCCCTCTCCTTACGAATGAAGTTATTTTGTTATTTTGCACTGATTTACAAAATTATTACATGAGTGTCTCTGTGCAGTTTTTGACCTATCTCTGCAGGTTTTTTTAATATTTATATCAAATTGTGTGTATTGAAGAGAAGGAAACCTCCCCTCCCTTATCTTTGAGCATGTGAAAATAAAGCACTAGTGAATTTTTCTTTCCTTTTTCCTTTATTCTTTTATTTTATTCTTTTATTTTTCCTCCTTGCTGGGCCAACAGCCCACAAAAGCAAAAAGCATTTTTTTCCAGTTCCCTTTTCCTATTTTTTTCCAAGAGTTTATATCCAAAGGACTATGCAGCCTCTCAAAATGCAGGCTTTCAGAAATTGCCAAAGCCGATTAGTTCCTCTCTCCTTCAGACTGGTAATTGCTGCCTTTCAGATGAATGAAATAATTCAGCACAGAGTTTTGAATCATAACATTATAATATTAATAAGCAGTAGTTAATAATCTTAGGCAGTCCTGCCTGCTGTTTTCATATGACACAGCTTAAGGCTACATGAGACTGAACAGAATATCAGAGTGGGCTAAAACCACTTTTTAATGTAACTTTAAAACTTAACTGAGTCTGATTTATTTTTATAGATAGATAGCTATGTCTTGCATTTATTTATATACAAATGCAAGAAATTGGCCTACAGATTCATCAAGTTTAAGAGTGAAAGCAAGCGTCTGGGCGTGTATCTAACATTTGACTTCAGCTCAATTTAAACTTTCTGTCAAAATTCCCTGTATTGAAGGATTTGGAGACTTGTTTTATGTGGGTAGTGGTGAAAGCAGAGTAGGAGCTACGTTTTCTGTTCACGTGGTGACGTGTCTGCTCTCCCCTTCCCACCTCAGCAGCCTCGCTCCATCCCATTAATGTGTAGCGGCAACCGCAGCGGAGGAGAGGCCAGTGCTGCTGCCTCCTGCTGCAGGTTCTTGCATCTAATCCAGCCAAAATCTGTGACGTGGTCCCAGGAGTGAGACCTTTGTCATGCTTCGCTCTTCTAGCTGAGGTCAGCAGGAGTGGATAGGGGTTCAAAAATGTTTTTTCTTGATTGTGC
>JAWLRI010000980.1:717011-767543 GCA_034781795.1 Crypturellus tataupa | reverse complement strand
AAAAAAAAAAAAAAAAGAAACATAAAAATCGTTTTAAAATACGTTTTGGAAAGTGCCAGGAGAACCTCTCCTTGCAGAGTCAATGTTTTTCCTCTGAGCTGAGGAACTGGAAATCCTGCTTGGGTTCTGGGCTCTACCTGAAAGCCAATGTGATGGTAATTCTTCTCTGGTCTTTCCACAGAATATTTCAGATCCTTAGCAGGCAGCGGCTTTCCTGCTTCCTTGGTGGTTGTTACAGTATAAAGATATTGAAGAAAATCTCTCTGTTCCTACGAGTTTCTAGGGATGAGATGGGATTTTTCTCGGTTTTTCTTTTAGGCTGTGACAGGAGCTGGCAAAACAGTTGCCTTTAGGACTGTGTAGCAGCTTGATATCAAAATGGCGTTTTATGCTCTGAAATGCTCAGTCTGATTTGGTGGAAAATGGCGTCATTTCCACCACTTCTATTTTTGTCACGATATTTTTAGGCAAAAAAAAGTCTCTCTGTCTTTCTGCAGTAGAGTAGCTTGTCCTTAGGGGATGTCCCAGGAGGTGTCACCTCTACGTATGGTTGACATTCCAGCTCTTGCTTCTCTCTGAAGATGGTGCCCCATATGAGGCTTACTGCATTTGCAGAACTGTTTGCTTCAAAGGTGGATGTTTAGACTTTTTGTATAATTTTCTATATTTTTTTGTTCCCTTGTTTGTTTTTCTCTCTTCTCAGCAGGGAGGTAGTTGGCTAGCAGCTAGATGCTTCCTTTCTAACCTAGCAAGAGTAGCAGGCCAGAGTATGTTCTACTAAATGATATTTTGCAAAAGTACCCTTTCTTGCTGAAAACAGGAGGTCATCAGGATCACTTTTGGCTTTTGAAGTTTTGGGAAGAGAAGTTGGCTCAGACTCTGTAGCTTCATTTTTAAAGCACGGGCCTATCCTGATTCTGGAGACTTCAGAATCCTTGATCCAAAGTGACTTTGTAGGGAAGATGCCAAATTATTTTTGATTGTGAAATCTTTTATATCTTGGCCCTAGTCCAAGGTTTTCGCAGTGATGTACTGCGAGGGGTCAGCTAGGCAAGATGGCGATCTCCAAGTTGGATAACTCGTTAACCATTTTGCCCTGGAAAAATGTCAGGGACATTTTGTTTCTCCCAAAAAAAGAACAGAAACAAACTTCAAAACCTTGGAGGTTGCTATGAAACAGAACTGTCTTCCCGTTAGCTCTATTAATAAGTGTTTAAATACAGCACTTACTGAGTTCCCTTGCTACTGCTCTTCGGCATGCAAAGATATGTATGTTTGATAGGTATGTCTTTTCTGTTTGGACAAAACTTTCCTTTGCCTTTTGATTCATTTGTGTGTCTTATTTTTTTAACAGATGCTAGCTGAAACACAACTCAAGCATATGCTCAAGTTTGGTCTTCAGGGAATAGTTCACTATTGTGTTAGTAGCTCAAAGGAAGTATTACTAGTATGTATGTATACTGTTTGTCTGCTCTGTCCTCTTTGTACAAAATGGCTTGTTTTCTGCTCCTGTCTTGTGCAGGCAGAGGAAAAGGTTTTTAATTTCTTTAATTCTTCAAAGCTTTTAGAAAATACAAGTATTTTTAAAAATAACTATTCCATATATTGGTCTTCTATGGCTATCAGAATGGCTTTTCTCAAGATTTGAGTTTGTAATTTCTTGGTGTCTTTCCTAAAGAAAACCTGATGCTCTTTTCAGAGAGAAACACATATTAGAGACATTCCCATGCTGATTCTCTGAAGGTTAGTTCCTGCTGCTTTTGCTTCTTCTGCAGGTGCATTTTTGTATGGAAAGCTTTAACTGAGAGACTTGATGCCGACATGGAGCATTACAGCATCTGTTTCCATCTGTGTTATCCAGGCAGTAGTCTCACTCATTTTCGATAATTTGTGTAAAATCAATCTTGGGGGGAAAAAAAACTATACTGCAAAGAAAAATAGAAATGCACAAAGAGATTTTCTCAGTTTCACTAAGCGTCCTAGGGTCTTGTATGTTCTGATAAGACAGTCTCAGTGTGTGCATTTTCATTGCTTTACAGGAGCAAAAATAGTAGTGCACAATTTGGGCAAAGCGTTCTCAATGTTAGGTTACCCAAGTGAAGATGTCATTTTGTTACTATAATTAAATTTTTGTTAAGGGCTTCTCCCTGTGCAGTTGTCTGTTAAGATTTGCATGCTTTCTGGCTCATGGCCATCCTAATTTTTCTGATAGAAATCTGGGCATAGGCATGGTGGAAGTGTTGCAATGTGAGATCTGGTGGATGTAAAGAACTGAATTGTGAAGTGCAAATAGTCTTGATAATTCTCTTGGCTGTGTGTGCAATTTCTCTTTCATAATTTCCTGCTGTGCTGGGTACCTGCCAGGGTGTAAGTGAGGATGCCTTTGCTGGTTTTTCATTTAGCCAAGTATCTTCTCCATTGATGTCCAACCACAGATGTATAGGGAAGAATGTTAAGATGCCGGTGGTTGGGTGATGACGCTTCCCTTTGGAAGAAGACACCCCTCCGATATATACTTCACTTTTCGGTATCCACCAGTATGGAGCTTCTTGTGCTGAAGGTTGTATCTTTGTGTATAACAGCCTTTGTGATAGTTTCTTCTCCCACAGAAATGTGCTGTCATGCAGTTTAACTGAAGGTGGTACTTTGGAGCTGGCTGTACCTACTGTGTACTGTTTGCTGTCCTGATTGTAAACGTTAGAGCTTCACAACTGTCTAAGAGACAATTCCGTTGGGTCTGTTCCTCAGAGGTCACCAATTATGGATAATTTGGCAACTATTAGAAAACAAACAGCTTACCTGCATGTCCCTTCTTCCTTTAAAGATACTTTTACCTCCATTTCTTATTTTATTTTTCTACTACTATAAGGTGCAGGCTGATGATCTGAATTGGGTTTTTCTCCTGTTTTGTGAAGCAAAACTTGTTCTGAAAATACATCTGAGGAGGAAGTAACTGCTTACAGGTCTGTCTCAGGTGTATGGGGTCTTTCATATGAAGTAGCTGTGTCTCTTCTCTTAGCTTCTTTATCTAGATTTTGATTGTATTCCAAATCTGAAGATGACTGGATTTATTTTACTCTTTCATAGTTTAGGATTTCAGCATATTGCAAACTGCCAGAATATGTTCTAACATGCAACTGAAGTTCTTGTAAATCCTGTCATAACTTAAGCTATAAAACTTTTTTTCTTTTGCGAGGAGGGGGAGGCAGGGTGGGAGGGAAGAATGCATATTGCAGGATTACTTGGACATAGTTTAGGTTTTTCTTGACCATTTAGTGGAAGTCCGTGTTGAATAGTGTAGTTCTAAAGTATTTTTGTATTGATTCTGACAGAGTTGCTTTAGTTCTGTATTGTAGTTGCTCTAGCACAACTAACATGGCTTTAGAAAGAGGGCTGAGGCCATGTATCCATTCACTTCTTGTGACTGGGTGGCTGGTGCTGGATGGGTGGGAATACTGCTGCGGACAGCTCTGATACCTGAGTGTAGCAGCAATTGTTTTCCATTCAGTGCACCTAGTTTTGTATCGGTTTAAGCAATATAGAAAACTTAAAACCAAGTGGCTGTGTTCCAAGGAGTGATCATTAAGAACCATTGCCCAGGTGGTTTATGGAAGAGCTATATGAAGATCGCAGCACCTTTGCCTTCCTAAATGAGGTACACTTAGGATGAGAAATATGACAGCTGAATGCATATGTCAGATTTTTCTGTTTACTTTTGCAGACTGGATTTGAATGGTGCTTTAATTTCCATACTCTGTGCATCATGAATGGTTTACTGGCTGAACCATTATTTTCTGTAGAAGTGCAAAGATTGGGGCGATTCCAGAAGGCAGCTCTGCTTTGCTGCAGCCTAGTTCAAAGAACTCATCCAAGCTGAAGGGGTGGCAAAAGCTGACAGGAGGAACAGATGGTTCTTATTTTTAAATTTACAATGTTCTCCTCCCACCATCCTGTGGTGAGATTAAGTCATTTCTCTTATTAATTCCAGAGACTTCTGTAAACACAATGTGTAAATATATATAAACATATGTTTGATCTTTTCTATTTTGCATATTTGAAAGAAGTGATTTATAAAACTTGGTTCCTGCCCCTGGGTAGCGGAGTGGGAGAAGGAGCTCAAGTGAGGATTGCTCTTTATCTTTAAAGATGGTTAAGTAAACATCTTCCAGAGCAGGGAAAGTAGGAGCACAGCTTGGAGCTGTTGTGACATTCTTCATTCCAGAGAGCAGGATCACCCTAACATTTGGAAAAGTTTGGAGGGCTGCAAGGTCTAAAGTGTGTCTGCCTTTTTTGGACAGAGCTTAGATCTAAATTGGCTGCTGCTTTGTGGCTGCTGCCCTTTTGTGTTTTTTGCAGGGTTGGCTTGAGACACGCAATGGCCAGTTACATTGGGGTGTAGATGAATTCTGATCATGATCTCTTCTGGACATTTAAATCCTTGGAACGGGCTCACCATTTCCTAGTTTTCCTTCAAGGGCAGTGTCCTCATTTCTTCTGATACTTTGTTTATAGCTGGCTATTTTGAACTCATAAAGGATTGATGTTATCAGTTAAATTGGTCTCCACTGCTATATTTCAAATAGCCCTGCTGGATGTGGCAGTGGTGTTTATGGGCTGTTTTTTCCTGTTTGTGTGTGTCTTGTTTTGTTTTTTAAACTCCATCACTTGCATCTTTTTTTTCAAGATAGAGTTAGTGGTGCTCAGGGTAGCTTTAGGAAAAATGGACTTTGTCTTTCTTGTAGTGATTTTTAGCGTTCAGTATTTGGATGGATCAACTCATGCCAGGACATTACACTCTAAAGAAAATATCAGCGTTTCCTTTGTTAAGTGAAGGTAATGTTCAGTACAGCCACTTAGCCTTGAAGTGTCCAAATATTTCACATTCTTCAGTTGTCATTGTAAAGGTCTGAAGGTCTTTTAGACTGAAAAGACAATTGCTGTTAGCGCACCTCATCTGCCATTGGAAGGAATTTAGATTTAGTGGATTATCTGGGAGAAGGGGAAGAGAGATGCCCTGTGTTTAGCAGTTGCACTGAGAGTGGAGCATAGCACAAATTAGTACAGTAGAGATTATCTATTAAACTCAATATATTCTTTTTTCAAGAAACAAAACCAAGAAATTGTCTAAAGTACATTCCTGGCCCAGGATTAAAAAGGAAAGGATAAGGGCACTCGTAAGAGTGTGGAGTAGGCTTGAAAAGCTTTTACACTTCAGGATTTGCTTGTGGGGAGAAAGAAAACCCAGTGCGGTCAGTTTTCATTGGGGCTTAGCAGCAGGGTTTTTCAAGCACCTCTGTAAGCATCTGTGGTTTTGAGTCTCTTTAAAATGTGAAAACGTAATATTTTCAGATGACACAGCTGCTTAAATCAGTGCTAAGTACGTTGGTTAGGTGGTTGGTGAGGAATTTAGCAAGGCTAAGTTATTCAGGAATGCTGCAACATTGCTAAATGTTCCGTGTATGTGTGGTGTATTGCATGGTGAAGGGTAATATTTGAGCTGCTCACTTATATTGAGAAGCTCTGGATTAACTAACTGCTTTGAGAAGGCACTTGAAGCTTGAACAATAGAAAGAGAAAAGAAGCAGGTGCTCTCCACGGGCAGGAAGGGATGGGGCGCATGGCTTGCATTAACATCTATTTCACTTAGTCATGGCCTATGCTCTTTTGAAGCACAGGTAATTCATCTCTTTCTGATCACACTTGACAGTTGGCATGCGAGATGTTATTTCTTGTTGCAAAAATGGTTCTTGGGACCTTAGATTTTAGGCTTTGACTTAATGGCTCAGTGGGGTGGGGTTAGCTAATGAATTGGAAGTTGTTCATGTGGATGTGCACTGCACGGGGGTGGAAGGGACAGATTTATTTTACATGGTGTTCTGCAACTCCTGGCCCAGTGGGGTTTCTGTGATGAGAAAGAAAGGCTTCTTACTGCAGCTGCAAGCTTAAATAATAAACAGGAGGAAAAACAAAACTATGGTACAGTTTGTGCTTGATTGGTCTGTCCAGACACAAAGCAGTCACAGTGGAACAGATGGGGCATATCTGGTTTTCGTGGATTTGGCCCTCGGCTTCATGGAACAGAGCCCTGCCTGAGGCTTGTGCGCTCAGTTGGATTCAGGACGTTACATGCTTTCCCTGTTAGACTTCCCTGCAGACATCAATTTTATTAATATTTTCTTCTTTTCTTAGTGCCTTCCTCATGAGAGAGGAAGAATGATGGTTATTGTGAGCAACAGTAGTGAGTTCACAGATCCCATAAGGATAAACCTGTGTTAAACTCACTTCAGCTTTCTTGACTTGTGGAGGTGTTAAAGGACAGATGATCTACCTTCTTCCAGCAGTGCTGAAAGACTGCAGGTTTTAGTGCAAGTAGCAATACTTCTTCCTCTTGGCAGTATTTGGGCAGTTATTTGAGTTAATGTTAATATTGAAGTCCACAGTCATGGTGTTTCTGTCACAGGTATGTCACACAGCCTGTGAGGGAGGGAAGAGAAGTCTTGAAACACGTGTTATGGGATTGTGCTGATGTCTTATTTTGGAAAGCAAACGTGGAATTTATTTTTGAGTTGGAAGTGAACAAGGAGATAGTAGCTGTGCTGTTGAAGGTCACATATATCTGAAATTGCAGGGGAGAGAGGGATTACTTGAAAAATCTACTAGGACTCCTTGGGAAAAAAAATCTTTTGATCTGAGTTTAGCAAGGAGAGGTCTAATGCAGTTTCTGCTTAGAAGAAGAAACAGATTGGAGCAAGGATTGAAACAACTCTTTGCCTGTCAGTTTGTTACCAAGCTTTCAGCAGTGTTCCATAATTTTTGTTTTGTGGTTTTGTATGTGTGGTTTTGTTTTTTAATAATTATTTTTTCTTGACTGCAGTTACAATTTAGAATTAACAGCAAATGATACTTTCCAGCAAGATAATATCCAAGGAGCTGCTGTAGCACTTAGACAAGGAAGTTAAGAGCTGGGTGAGTTAGCTGTGTACAGGAGTTCCAAGGCAGGGCAGGCGAAGGGGCGGCTTGAAGCCCTTTGCATGTCAGCAGTAGATGTCCAAGTAGGCCTGGAATAGAGGCGCAAGAAGCTCATGAGCAGGAGGTAACTACTGCTTTTCACTTGAGTGCTCCTTTAAACCCCGGACTGAGACCTTCCTATATAAATACACTTGGCCTACCTTCATGTTTGGTGTTAAAACACAATTTTTTAGGGAAAATTTGCTTAGCAAATGTGTATGTAAATCCACGGGTTTTTTTCTTTGACAAAAGAAGGATTTTTGTGTTCAACGGACTTTCAGATATTTCAGACAACCCTGTCAACAGCACAGTCCTGGAGAAAAAAAGATATTTTCTGAATTGCAGTGTAGTATTTGAATGCAACAAGCCAGCACAATCATCGGCTTTGACATCTTCCTTGTGCTCCCAACTTTACTCTCTGAAGGTCATCTTGCTTCCAGAGCTCTTTGCTAAGGGGCTGGGAACAGCCTGGAGCTGTTTTCCCGTGTGATGAGTTGTGGGAAAATGAGTTGAGGGGAACACAGTGAGTCTGGGAGAGGATATAATTGATTACCTTGGTCAATGTGTTTTATATTTGAAGGTTGTTACTATATTGTCACTTGGTTAATGAAGCAGTGAATAATTTGTGTGTTTAATGTTCTTGGGAGATTGAAATGCACTTGAAAAGTAAACCTATCCAACAGCCTTGTCCTCCCACAGTGCAAGTTTAAATAAAGCAAAAGTTCAAATAAAAAGTAACCAGACCCAGTTAGGTGATTAACTCCGCACTTGGGAAAATGAATGTGCTCAGTGTTGTGACTTGACCTGAGTTCTACAGCACTGGCTTTGAGCAAATTTTTAGCTGAAATCTCAGCATTGATTATTTTCCTACTCAAGTGTATTCACTAAACTTCAATTCTTAGGGTTTCTAGATAAAGGAGGATGAGGAGGAGGGAATTAATTGCATCTGAAGTAAGAGGTAGTAAAGCCTCCTGAAGGTCATCCAGCAGAGCAGAGGAACACTTACCATAACATTCCCTTTATTTTTCCAAAGCAAACTTGTAAAGTTTCTGCTTGCTTTAGAAGTGCTTTCCAAGTAGAACAACACTTTTAAGTATATAAAAGCTGCATTTTACCCTGAGCTTTTCCAGGATAACTCCCTTCTGTCCCCAAAAGCTGTCAGCACTATCAACTTCTTGTTGTCAGGTGTTGTGCCTTTACCACCTTGACCAATGTCACTGCATTTTGGAGCCAGCACCACAGATCTGGATTTCTTTGCACACCTATCAAAGGAGTGGGGAGAAATGTATGTTGCCAGACATTTTACATTTACATGCCATGCTTTTATCACATGAAAATCAACTATTTTTTATTATTATCCTCCAACTACTCTTTGGAAAAGGTAGTTCAGATAGCCTTATACAGAGCTAAGCAAGTGCAGTCTGGGAGTGCTGCTTATTTTTAGTACCATTTAGGGCTCTTCTGCTGTCGTCAGTGTAGAATCCGTCTTACAGAACCCAGGGAGAGTTTCTCATGGCAGGGCTTTTCTTTACCTCAGTTTATGTAGGGAGATTTTTAAAAAGAACTGTATAGTGTGTGCTTAATTTTTTTTTTCAAATTAAGAAAATTTTGTGAGTTTTTTTTTTTGTTGTTTTCTTTCTTGTTAGCAGATGTAGTGGAAATGTTGTGTATTTGTGGTTTAGAAATGACATTTTCTTGAAGGTAAGGAAATAGAACCTATATTTGAAATAGTAGGCTTTTTGAAGAAAACAAGTTCATGCAAGTTATCTACTTCATCAATCAGATACAGGCCTCAGAATTCAACAGGAAACCTAACTGTGCTTGCTACCACGTCCATGTTTAACATAGTTCAAATTTTGCTCTTTTGGGATAGTCTGAAATTATTTCCAAGAGCTGGGCCATATCTGATAAATGCTTCTTTGAATGACTGTCTTAATGACAGCCTCTTTCAGATCATGGTAAACATGGTTGAAAACACAGCCATCCCTTTTCTCTCAATACAAGATTGCTTCCTGTCTGTGGGAAATGCAGATGAAATTTTAGCTAGCATTTTTAAAAAGAATTCCATTTTTCAGCTGAAGTATTTTTAGTTTTCCTTAAAGTGTCTGTGTTTCCTGCAACTTTGATCTTTACCAGGCAACCTGATGTTTTGGTAATGGCAGAATCTGTGAAGATCCATGTTTGTATCCAAGCGTGGTGAGTAGTTGAGGGTAGTTTGCTTTATGGACCTATCTAGATGACGAAAACATGTATTCTGTAGAGTTGGGAAAATCTGAGCTCTCTTTTGGGAGGGAAAGACCTTTGATTTGTGGTACGAAGATTCCTGTGGTTCAAGAAGGAACCACAGATCAGTGATAATAAAACCCAAGCCAAATTAAGACAAGGATTTAGTGAAAACAAAAGTCTGGATGTTGTGAGCTTTGGGACTTCGCTTTACCGGAGCAACGACCTTATACATAAGTTTGTGGCAGATTCCTCTTCTTAAAAAAAAAAAAAAAAGTAACCTGCGGGACAGTGGGAAGTGTTCAGTGTTACATTGCCTCGGAAATGTGCAGGCGCTTGGTCCCGTTTCGATGGCTAGGCCATCTGTTTCTTTTACCCCTTCTCCCCTTAAAAAGGAGCAAAGAAATGCTCTTCCAGTCTGTGAATCTCCTTCTTGCACAAATGGCACTACAGGAGTCTTTGGTCTGGCTTGATTTCTTCAGTTTTTTTTTGTGCTGGAACAGATGGTCTATGGCCTGTCTGGAAGGAGTTGCAATTTACAGATAGCTTTCCAAAGGTAGGTGTGATACCCATAAATTGCTTTGGAACTTGAAATAAAGCAGACCTGGTTCCGTTCTTTTCTTCTTCTTCTTCTTCTTATTATTATTATTTATTAAACTGAAGGATTTTTAAATTTTGCAGCTGGATGTCTTGAGGAGCCTGGAATTTGCCTTCTCTTTGAAGCATCAGGAGAAGCATCCTGTTTAGTGTTCTTTGTTAGTGGTGGTCCAAAATAATCCTACTGGGCTGCTGCGCTGTGGGAAGGATGATCATGCTAAGCCCTGCTTCCTCGTTGTTTATGTATGTTTTTGTTTCTACTGAGTTTTCCTCTGTTCTTCGAACTGCTCATTGCATCTGGCACATGAAATTGTGCTTTATTCACATCCAGAAAAAATAGTGTGTAGATGAACGCAAACTTGCATGGTTGCATTTTGAATGCACCTTGAACTTCCAAGAATATTTTCCATTTCTGCATTTTATTCTCTAAATACAGAGCTAAAGGCAAGTGCTAGACGGTGCTTGGGCGTTCTCTCCCTGCCTCAGTAAGCAAATAACAATTTGGAAGAAGCTTTATTTCTCTGACTTTCCAAAATGTGTTTTGAAACATAAGTCAGTGGTAAGCTTTGTTTTAGAAATGGCCTCCCTCCAGCAGGAGTTTTGTCAAGTCTGTTTATCCCAATTTCTTCCTCAGCTTAATAGACTGAGAAAATAAAACAGTTGTGTGGGTGGGTGGTTGAAAATGGTCCTTATGGATATTGCTGTAATTTAGTGTCTTTTGTGTTAACATAGTAATCGCTTGTACATAAGCTTGTAATTGATTAGAAAGTGTATTAAAACTTGGTGTGAAGGCAAAGGAACTGCTACTTAAAACCCTGAGCCCAGCTTGGTCAGAAAGGGGAACTGGGATAGCTCTTCGAAGAGAGATTTCTCTGTGGAGAGGCAGAGATAAAACCTGGGAACTCTGTAACACAGCAAGTGTTGAGACGCAGACGTGCTGGAAATATACTTAAATGTTTGTTGATGAATGCAAAACTTCTTTAAGTCTAGGCAAAAACAAGCTGCCTGGAACTGAGTGCTAGATGCTAATAGCAGCAATACTAAAAAACACAAAAGTGTTTGTATGGGAGTGGGAGAAGAAAGGCTGGGCCGGGAGGAAGGTAAACTGTCAAAATTCTGAAGAATTCCATGTTTTGTGTAAGGAGGGTGCCCAGCCTCTCCCATAGCTCCAGGGACGGCATAGTATGGGCTGCTTGGGAAGGTCACCTCGTTCCGGCCGGTGCTGGACTTGCTGCTGCTTGGCGCTCTCGTGCGTCGTCATGTGATGTAACTTGCTCCTAATGAGGTTCAGCAATGTTAATTGTCTGATTTTGATACCCGATTCAGATGGGAGCAGTGCCAGGCTTTGGAGCTGCTGTGGGTTATGAACACACGGGGAGGAGGGCGAGTGGGGGAAGCGCTGTCTGAACAGACAGGGGAGAGGGCTCCAAACACCAATTAAGAGAAACTCGTAGATCCTTGGGAGACTGAGCCATCCCCCGGTGCCCAGAGCCGGTGCTCCCAGACCTTCCCTCCTGCGGCTGCGAGCAAGGAGTGCTGAGCACAGGCCTGAGCCAGGAGAGCTTTTACGCAGCCTCTGTCTGACATGGTTTGGACTCCTCTCATTTGGGTTGCAAAACTGCACCTGAAGCGCCACATAATGTCTTTACTTCAGTTGTGTGAGCTGAAAATCCATGTTCAGAGCAAGGGAACAGTGTTGCGCCATGGAGAGCAGGATGCTCCCCAGCGTTGCTGCGTTGCCAGTCTCTGCCCCCGATGCTCTGCTTGCTGCTGCCACCAGTTCCAGCGTGCCCTGGCCTGGGGTGCTGTGCACTTGTTCCCGAGCTACCTCCTGTATAAGGAAGCACTGGGGAGAAGGGAACTTTTCTCTGAGGCCAAGGTCTCTTTAGGAGCTGGAATGGGTGGAAATAGCTACATTTATAAGGTCCTTATTACAGAAGTGGGTGTTTCGGGGCAGTATCATTCCCCTGTGCCCTTGGTTAAAAGGTGCCCCTCTTGGGGAAGAGGGATGCAGCCCCCAGCTCTCTACACCTGGCTGGAGCATGGCTAGGCTGGATCCTTGCCTGCGGGTTCAAGTGTTCCCAAGGACTATTTGATGCAAAGAGATGAACTTGGTAAGGATCTGATCTCCTATAGTCCTGCTACCACCCGTCTCGCTGCTGGAGTGGGTGGCAGTACAGATACATGCAAGAAATGGAGTCCCTCGGAGAATGGGATGCCAAGTCCTTGGTCATCTGTTATCTGGCTGCGCCTGCCATGCAGAAAGTGCCTTTCTAAAATAAACTCTTTATCCTTCACACTGAAAAAGGATGTGGAGGTTTCCTGTGCAGATCAGACTTGTGTGTTGTACATAGCATCTTTCCAGTCCCTAATGAATAAACACAGCTGTTTTGGGGGGAAATGGACTTAACATGTTTGCATCAAAGCTGTACAAACAAGATACCAAGCCTTACTGAGTTATTAGACCTAGTTTTCTGACTTTGCACTGACGTTTTAAAATTGGTCAGACTAAAAATGCTTTTCTTGTAAGGCTGGGGGGTGGCAGGGAGGAAATCAATTTCCCCTCCTCCCCTTTTGGAAGCATGGCTGGAACAAGCAGCCTTGGTGACTTATTAATGTTGGATCATCACGCAGTAATTTACTCTGCGGCCTTTAGCTGTCCGAGCCGCCCACACGCACAAGTCAATGGTGCCTTTGTTCAGGGCGGCTTCAAGAATGCATGACCTAAGAGGGTGGTGGGAGTTCGCGTTAGTTCCAGTGTGTTAAAGGCTGCGCCGATTCCCAGGGCGGCCGAGTGCCTTTCCTTCCCTGCTTCTCTGCAAGCGCCTGGAAAGCGCAACTGTTCTTTTTCACCATGGGACTCTCCGCTGGAGTCACCTGTGTCTGCTGGAGCTCTGCTCTTTGTTGTGGTGAAGCACGGTCTGCAATGAGGAGACTTAGCATCCAGTAGACACTTCTTGTTCCTGCCAGATACAGCTGAATGTCTAGGTTCCTTAGGTGTGGACAATAGACCTCATATTAAATGTTATTGCCTGCAGTTTTCCCAGCATGGATTTTCCCATAAAGACCTCTGCTTAGAGTTTGGGTGTGCTACAATTCTTGTTCTTGCCTGTTGTTATTTTCCAAAGCAAGTGAAGATCATTAGAAAATGCCAATCCAATGTGTCCCCCCAGCCCAGACTGGTGTGTTTGGTGTACGTTAGCAGTTAGAGTGTCAGTGTTCTCTTTTCTCCTCTGCAGATTTTCTTTTTCCAGGAAAAAAAAATGGTATGTAGCCATAACTTGCTCTAGAAGTATAATCATTTCTCACTTATATGTTTGGCCATTTTACATGAATGTGATACAAGCCACAACTCACCAGCTAATAACAGCAGGTGTTATTTAATACAGCCCTTTTATTCCAAGAGAGCATGTTGGTCAGACTGTTTCTCATTTCCTGCTCCATATAATTTCTGTTCAGTTTTCACTGCTCATCTGTTTGCTGGGCAACCCCTTTATGTGCATCAGAGTGGGACAACTCCTTCTGAAAAACTCTGCTCATCAGCAGTTTCTGTAATCCAAGAGGGGAAGTTCCCAGGAGCCTCCCTAGCATGGGAGGCTAAACAAGTGTCTTCAGAAGAGGGGAGATGGGAGAGTTTGAGTGGCTCCGGTGGCAGGGGTCAGTCTTGACCAGGCCATTTCCAGCTTGCTACCTTCTGTCTGCTATAATCAGTGTTTACATCTCTTGCAGTACGCTGATCATCCGGGTTCCAGTGTCTAAGCTGTCTTTTGCCCGTGGTGGTGTGTGAGAGGAAGGTATTGCCTCCCTGCTGCTGTCTGCAATCTTCTAAGTAAGAATTTGCAAGGGAGGAGCATAGGGGTGTTCCTCTGCCTTTTAAGTCTTTAAGTAACAGATTAAGTATTTATAGCCATCTCACAGCTGCCTTGGAAAATTGCACACACTCATTAACAGTGGTGGAGAAAGTTGACTGTTTAAGAAGGGCAAAAATGGGGTAAGGTAAGAAATGGAAAATTTGTCCTTTTCTGAGAATGAGAAAGAAACAAATGAGAAGAAAGTAAAAGGAAATGCTAACAAGTACTTGTTCTTGCGTGGTTTTGTCATGTGAAAAGGACATGAAATTTGATAGATCTACTCCACTCAAAGGAATAAGCAAGCTGGTATTCTTTTTTCTGTGTTCAGTGCTTCTAATCTTCCCTTAGAAACACATTTTCAGCAGGTACTTGTGTGAAAAAGGCTGCTGTAAAACAGGAGCTCGAACTGCTAATCAGCAGGGGGACACTCAGGACAAGTTCAGCTGTTTCATTCCTATTTGTAGAGTTCTGCTGAAAATAAACCAACCTTTGCAGGTTTAATTTGATGTGTGCTTCTCAGATTAACTTTTTGTCCCAGTAAAATGTGGTACCCCTGTTAGCTTAGTTTTAGGAGGATGCACTGATGAATCGCAGAGGAGGAAATGCAACTTTTCCTAAATAGTGCTGTGAATGTGAGTGGACTGATAATGAAGGAGGGAAGTGTTAGCCTCTGCTTATCTCATAAAGGCATCTGCTCACAATTCAGTGCCTGTAGTCAGACTGCCAGCTGGTGGGATGTTTTCATGATGTAAATTATCCATCCGTTCTGAGAGTCTGAGTACAAGGAGACCTTTTGTCTGTGTGGGTGAATTTAAAACTTGGGGAGAAAGGGAGAGTTTCTCTTAAAGATCTAAATAACTTCTGCTGAGGGTTTTCCATTGTATGTGTGCGCACTGTTGATGTTGCGTTTCCCAGCAGGCCTCCGGATACAGCAGTGGTGACCCTCCTGCTGGGGCAGGGGCTCTCCTTGCTCGTGATGTGCACCGGTTCACCTGGCAGTGGTGGCACATGGAGGTGGATGCCTTGTCAACACAGACACTCAGCTGGGGGAAGTGCCCACTCTCTAGGCTATAGTTAAATATTTCTGTTACGTGGCCTCTTTTCCAGGTGTCTGAACTCCTTCATTTTCTGAGTTCACGTAAGCCCCTTCCTGTTCCACTTATGGTGATTTAAAGTTTCCAAACTGTGTTTTGGAGCATTCTCTTGCTCTTCTGAGAGTATATTTCATTTAATGTTCCTGTTTGCTAGCTGAAGCCACATTACAGTCTTTAAATATTTCTTTGTGAAATTAATGCTGTTGCTTTTACCCACCTCTACTCTTGCCTCATTTACATGCCTCAAAAGAGGAAATGTTGTTTTCAACAATTTTAAAATAATTTATTTAATAACTCCTTGGATCTTGTATATTTAAATTATGGCTTATTAGAAAGGGCTGGTTATTCAGTCACTGTGTCACCTACTGATGAGCAGCTTCATGTTTTGGAAAGGATGCACTTTTAAAGTGAGACTCATGATTTTGTGCTCTGGATGCGTTGAGAACACTTCAGCTTGTGCTCCCCAAGTGCTAAGTCCGTGATCACTAATCACAGCACCTGTTCTCTCACCTAATGGGGTTCTGTGACATTCTTGCTAAAAAATAGAGCTGCTGCTTCAGAGTAGAAAGGCAACTTACTTAACACTCCTTAGTGCTTTTAGGCCAGGCTAAGATGGAAATGATTGTCAGTGAATAGAAGCAGAATAAAAATGACTTATTTTCTGGTCCTCTAAATCAAACACTTAAATTTGCATTTCACCTTGTAATTGCTCTTGCTGTCTCTCTCAGTAATGGTGTATCATAGAGTTCCCGAACCCTGGCAGGCTTGAAAGCAGTGCAGAAGGCTTTTCTTTACCAGAAAACCTGTGTGACCTTGAAGAGTCCGGTTAGCTACCAAGCTGCTAAGCATAGCTTTTACATTCAGTATAAACAGGGAGAAAATGTGCTTCAACACTGTCAGCTGGTCTTGGGTAAACTCTCTTGTTTCAGCACTATTCACCCTGGCAAGCTGATGCAGGGTTTAAGCACAGCCTTGCTGTGTGCCCCAGCTGTGCTCCTGTTTAATGTCCTCCGTGGGACCTGTCAAGTAGCTGCCCTGCCTGCTGAAAGCAGGGGCTTCTCACCTGGCCTACTCACTCAGAACGGCTTTGAATACATTTTCCTTGCTTGGTGATATAAAAGCAAAGATGAGAAGGGGAGTTCATTTGCCTTTAGTACAACAGACTTTTCTGGAAAAGATTTAATACTGCCCAGAATGCAAATATGCATGTGTTATAAGTTAACTTAGCCAGGCTTTCTGCAGGGAACTTCAGGACACCTTTAGGGAACATATAGGATAATCTAGTTCTCTCTAGTGATGGGAGAAAAATAGCGGGTTGTTTGCAAGTTGATTCTCTTTTGGGGGCTCCAGACTGTGAACTGGTCTCACTGCTTGAGCAGTGCATGTATGTAGAACATAAGCACAAAGGCGCCTTCCTTCTCTGAATTCTGTTGAAACGTTTCCTCCCCCAAATCGTCTTGAAGTCTAATATGACACAGGACTTTTTGCTTCATGAGAGAGGAAGGCAATAGTGGAAAAGCCTCCCCGAGTCAAACAAAGTACGAGCTACTAGTGACAGTTTGGCTTCCGCAGTTAGTTTAATGGGGTGGTCTTCATTTTGTTGGCTGTAGCTTTTTTTTCCACTTATGACTCATGGGGTGGCTGCTCCTGTCTGCTCCTCTTCACTGTTCTCATTTGTTATGAAAATGTCCAGAGAAGTCCCACCAGGCTGGCGTCTTGTTTACTGCAGTATGAGCTTTAAAAAACTTTTCCCATGGAGCTGATACTTACCCTTTTATTGATTGTGAAACAGTGCTAATACATTTTGGTTTTAGGTGTCACTTGCCCAAGGGGCCAGCGAAGTTCACAGGTAAGTTGGCAAGGTGGAGGTTGACACTATTACCTGAAGGGCTTCTTCCTACAGAAGAGCAAGGGAGCGTTTGTGTCTGTGATTCCTCTGACTCTTCCTGGGAAGAATGGGGGGAAACTTTGGCTTTGTTTCCTTGCGTTGGGAAAAACTGCTTGTGCACGTTTGGCCTACAGGCTTGTGACTGCTGGGCATATTAAGAAACCTGGGAGAGGCCAATTTTATACATCTAGTGCACGCTTCCCTAGGGACTCGCAGAAGAGAGACTTCTCAGTTATGTTTTCTGTTATGTGCTTTGTGAGATGGAGAGCCCTTGCTGCAGTTTTTATTTCTGGAAGAAGCCAGCTGATTTTTGTGGCTATGACTAATCCTTTTAGCAGTGTTAGATAGAGGCCTTGCAGTGAGGCCTTTTTTTTCCCTCTCTGTTAACTACAACATCAAATAAATGGGAGCAGGATTAATTATCTGAACTTGTATTTAGTAGCAAGAAGAGAATGAGTCAAGTTGCATTAAAATCTTTAGCCTTTGTGGAATCACTGTGACATTAATATCAGGATTGGTTTCAGTTGTTGCCTCCTGTTTGCAGGATGGCATTACTCACTTGCTCAGTACTAGCTCACTGTTGGTCTGTGGTCAAGATCCTCAGATGGAGTATCTGGCTTCCAGTTTTCCTCCTGCATTGCCTGTAACCTCATGTCTTTTCTAAACAGTAATGACCCTTTTATGGGAATTATTAGGGGATCTGTATCTGTAAAATGGCACAACTGTCTTATATCTCACACAAGTATTTCTTTTTTTTTGTAGAATGGACTATTGGTGGGTTTCTTGGGCTCCAAACACAGTTGTTTTCCTTTGGTATATGTAAGTGTAAACTTTCCAGGTGTCTGTGCCTAGGCTTTTTCTGACATGTTGAAAACTGGTCCCATTACTGTGCCGCTCTCCCGCTCGTGTTCTCGGCAGGAAGTTGGTCTCCTGGGAGCTGGGCTTTGGATGGGGACACGTGGACTAGCCGGCAGGGAAAGGCCGTCTTTTGCCTTCCACCCCTTTTCTTCAGCTTCGGTTCACATCTGTACCCTGGCAATTGGCTTCCCTGAGCAACTTGCTTAGGCTTTTGGTGTGTTCAGCTGTAAAGCCCATCTCAGGGGGCCTTTACCTATCAGGACTGGCTCTCCGTGAGGTTTGTGAGAGCCAAGACGAGCTGCCCTGCAGCCTCTGGCCCTGGCAAGTATGTGCTGAGCAGGCAGCCCCTGCTGCTGCCAGCCAAGCAGCCCCAAGAAGCGAGGAGCTGGAAGGGGCACATGAGCCCCAAGTAGCGCTTCCCCAGGGGAGGAAGGAGGGTTCATCAAGTCACCCAGTAGCCTTAGTTCTTAGCCTCCTGTGCACACAGCCAACTGCTGTAATCTGTGCCTTTTTTTTTTTTTTAAGAGACTTAAATAGAAGTTGGATTTTAATGCAGTCAGAGTTTTTTTGGCTCTGTGTTTTGAGAGACGTGCTGTTCTTGTTAGCTTATGCTGCCTAGTTTGCTTTATTTTGTGGAGTAGCCTGTGGTTCAGCAGGTGCAAAGCCTTGCATTAACGCTTAACACAGCGTAGTATTAATTCATTGTAAAAATTGAATCTGCACAGCTCCTGGAGCAGAGAAAATGTGTTTCTCAGACTCTTCCAGTAGCTTTTTTTTTTTTTTTTTTTTTTTGTTCTAAATGATCAGTGGCTGCTACAGCCTCTGTTTGGAATAGTATTTCTCATGGAGGTGATAGAAGAAGTGTAACAAACGAAACCCCCGAGGTTTTATTCCAGATAAATCTAACACCATTTTGCAAGTTCCCTACGTGTGCTAGCGGTGGTTGTACCTTTAGCTGTTCTTTTTGCAGTTTGTCTTGAGTTGCCTCAAATGCTGCGCTTATTAAGCTGCCGATTTCCTCGCTTGGCCGCGCGTGCCCATGGGCTGAGGTGGAGAGCGGCTGAGCCCCTCGCCTGGGAGCGTGTCTCAGCCTGTGTGGGGCTGCACCACGGTCACTCAGGTGTCCCAGGCTCCTTTCCTCGTGCTGGTTTCAGCTGTTCAGAGTAGTGAAGCGTGGCCTCTTGGGGTGGCTTGGCTGCTCTGTGGCACGTGGCTTCCCAGTGCTGCTCTTCCTGGTGCCACTTCAAGGCACAGCTGCAAATAAACGGAGCTGCAGGGAGCTCTTCAGCACCTGAGGAGCAGAGAAACAGTTCTCTTAACGGCACTATCCCACTTTATCTTTGCCTGCCAAACATGACCGACTTGTGCACAACATCTATCCTACAGCATGACATGAGGACTGGCAGCCCAAGTCCTTTAACAATGCTGGCTGAGGTGCCTTAAACTGTCGCACCAGAAGTACTTGTGTTATCTGAACAGCTCGGTGTTTGAATGCATTTCTAATCTTTTTGGAAAAGTTTTCTCATTCTGAGCCACGTAGGAGGTTTCAGTCAAATTGCGTGGCTTCTCATGGGCCTGGACTGGGCTCTCACTGTTCTGCTCTGCCACCTCCCCAGCCACAGCGCTTAATGCAGGCAGTATTTCTCCATGCAGAGTATCGCACACTAATGGCATCCAGTGAAACATCTGCCTTTCAGCTTTTGCTTCAGGAATGCTGTCGACCAACCCCCAGAGAATGCAGCAGAATGTGGAGAAGTTAAATATTTTCTTGGGGGTGTGAATCTCCTGGGTGGTTAGTTTATGTGTACGGGGGCAGATGTTCAAGTTGCTGGAGAGAATCCAGTAGGGAGGATGATCTGCTGATTGCCATAAACCTGTTAGGAGATAAATGGAAGGTAGGAAGGTGGGTTTACATTAATTCTCATGGGAGAGGGAGAGCATGGTTACTTTGCAAATCTTTCCACTTGGTTGATCTGAGAAAATGTCTGGGAAACTTTAATCATATGGGCTGGGAAACCTCAATCTTGTTTTGTCTTTCCTGGGCAATTAGTAGATTATTTACTCATTAGTTCTATTCTTATTGACTGTACTGGGGAAAAGGCTTCATAAGTAGAAAGAATTTTGCCTGTTGTCTAATTATGAGGGAATCAGAAGTACAAATCAGACTCCTTAGTGTGACTGCCACCTCTTCGATTTATATATATATATATTTTCCATATCTAAAAGAAATATTATCAAGTCGTGGTAGAGTGATTAAGCTTACTGACCTTAGATACACGCACAGTCTTGATTTGTCTGATCTAAGCTATCATCATTTTGGGATAGGGATGCTTTTCAGTGATGTCTGTGTAAGAGAACTAGAGCTAGGGAGTTCTGTATGAAGTTGTCCAAAAATCAGTGGCTTTTTTTTTTTTTCTCCCCTCCTCCTCCTCTCTGTAGGCAGATTTATTTAGTAAACCTGCTGGATGTTTGGAGATGGAGTTAGGTTCTGCTTTACCTGCCTTTGAGTTCTGTCTTTGGTTCTTTTGCCCCGTCTTTGCTGGCAGATACAGTGTGTTCCATGGTTGATGTGTCTAATATGACTGGAAGAGATGCTTGTAGCACCTCTGGTGGGGCTAAAGGAGATGCTCCTCTCTTTAGAGGAGACAAGCTACATTGCAGCTCTCTGTTCTAAGTTAAGTTTGTCTTACGGATTCATTCTTTCACTTGCAGGAAAGGCGTTTGACATCACGTACGTGCGTCTGAAGTTTCACACCAGTCGGCCAGAGAGCTTTGCAATCTACAAGCGCACCAGGGAAGATGGTCCGTGGGTGCCCTACCAGTATTACAGCGGGTCCTGTGAGAACACGTATCACAAAGTCAACCGGGGGTTTATTCGGACTGGGGAGGATGAGCAGCAGGCCCTCTGCACAGATGAGTTCAGTGACATCTCTCCCCTCACTGGGGGCAATGTGGCTTTTTCAACACTGGAGGGACGTCCCAGTGCCTATAATTTTGACAACAGCCCTGTGTTACAGGTATGTGAATAGGACTAAGATAATCAAATAGTCCCAGTTGAATTTTTGTACTTAGTCATTGTGGAGCCTTGTGCTGAGTGGGGGCTTTTCTATAGCTTTTAATGCATAGTGAGCAGCCTCTGTGCAGGTAAGTCAGTCTGGCTAATCCAAAGTGCTTTTGAAGGAAGAGTTGTGCTCTTGGCTCTATTGTAAAAAAAACTTCTGGTACAAAAAATCAGTACCATCAAGGATGACTTGCCATTATGTACCATGGAAATCTTCAGAAAATGGATGCATGCTCCTGCCAGCTTAGAAAAGGGCTGTGGGCCTGTTACTGGTTCAGGAGTAAGCACAGGGGAAGATGAAACCTACAGATGGATATCTGATGTATCTGTATGAGCACAAAAGTTTAAGAAATGTGAGACTCTTCTAAACAAATCAAATGCTATTTGAAACTTTGACTTGCTCTTTTGCATATGGCGAGCATGCCTTGGGCTTTATCTATTCAGTTTCTTTTATTGGTGTTTTCCTGGAGATGGGTGTTTTTGTTGCTTGTTTTTCCTGTTTGTTCTTGTTTTTGTTAACTTCTACAGTGCTATTTGGGTGGTAGTATGAACCACAGCAGGAGCAGCGGTGAATCCTGTTTACTCAACATTTTCTCTCTACTGCTTGATGACTTCTCCAGATTGTATTATAACAAAGAACTAAAGCAGTACATTTTTTTCCCCATCAGGTTCACCTCCTTCCTTTTGGAGCTATACCCTTAAGTTAGCCTCTCTTCTCCTTTGTCTTAAAGTAGTATAGAACCCACTGAGCACTATACTACTATTGGTGTGAACAACCAAAAGGGTTTTGGGGTGGTGTGTCTCCATGATTGTCAGCCAATAGGCAGAAAAGCAGAATATATGAGGTTTGGTTAAATGAAAGAAACTTAAGGGAACTTATAGGAATTAGAAGAATTTTGAAATGAAAGAGAACCAGTTTGGCAACCTTTCCCCTGTAGCTAGACCTTGTGGCGAACAGGATCTGGTCATTAAGATGAGTGAGAAGATTAAGTTAGTGATATGCTGAATAATTTTGTGATAAAATTCCTTGCATAAGGTATTAAGGTCTGACCAGTAGTTTGTCTTTTTTAAAAAAAAAAAAAAAAGTGTGAACATCTGGCATTTCCTTTGAGAACTGAGGTAAATGTTTTTTTCTTAGCACTTCCATACATTTATGCCCATATTTGAACAAATATTCTTAATACACAAATGAAGAACGATATAGCTGCAGGGTAGTGTATGTACATGGATGTTTTTTCCATATTCTTCTTTACAGTATTTGAAAGAATATTGCATTATAAACACTGTGTAATTCAAACAAGGATATGTTAATGGCAATCGATGGATGGGGACAGACTGCATATATGGGCTATTCAAGAAGAATAGGATACTCTGAAGATGCTATGTAAATATTACAGAAAGGTCCTGATCTGCCTGTCTGTTTTTCCTCCTCATCATCTCCCACCCTCATTCATCTGTCCTTCTAAGTCTTTGTATCTAGAGGTGTATGTCCAAGGTTGAGTGTGCCTTAAAATTTTTCCATTCTCTGTACAGTTTTGCAAGGGAACTGGGGTTAATTAAATACTTGAAATTAGCCACTTCATTGGATTACCTGTACCCCACTCTTTGCTGAAGACTTTGCTCACTGCTGCTCAGCTGAGAGCAGTGAAGACATGAGGAAGCCTTGGTAAGAGTGTGCAGAGATGGGTGTTGAGTCTGCAAAACACCCCTGAGCCAGGAGCATGAGAGGTGACGCTTTCTGGGAAGGGATGTGGGAGATTAGGGTACAGAGGCAAAAACTGTTGACAGAATAGCTATTTACCTATGATAATAATATGTACTTAAGAGAGATTTTTGATGTATTTCTGTCTGCTTTAGGAATGGGTGACAGCTACTGATATTCGAGTGAGCCTCAATCGTTTGAACACGTTTGGAGATGAAGTTTTCAATGACCCTAAAGTTCTCAAGTCCTATTATTACGCAATTTCTGATTTTGCTGTGGGTGGAAGGTGAGTAAACAATAAAGCAGTGTAGGTATTTAAACGTTTCAGGGTTACTACAATGCTTTAAAGATTTTGGTCATTCTGATGTGGTACTATTAGACTCACATCTTTACTGATTGTCATTGTCCTAGATATTGTTGTGCTTCTTAGGAAGCTTGTTAAATGCTCTTTATTTTATGTGACCTCTTAGGGATGTAAATTGTAGAGTAGGCAGAGATGCAAATATATTTTTCCTTGACTGAATCAACTATTGAAAGTTGAGGACAGGTTACAAGAACACAAAGCAAACAAACAATCAAAAAAAAAAAAAAAAACTTCAACATACCCAATATTTTGTGACTTTACTTTGCATTTAACATATTGTTAGTAATTGTTCCCTACAGGTTTATCTGTAGCCTAGAATAATAGTTGAAAATCTCAGATTCTCTGTTTTGCTTATATTTTGAGAGGTATCTCCTATGAAGAGCTGAAGTATTGTGCAATATTGTGGTTCTCTTTGTTCCTTTTGCCAAAGTATCTGGTAGAATCTAGTAGTTTTTTTTAAATCTTTTTTGGCAATAAGTTATTGTTATTAAACAGGGTTGAGACTGATGCAATTCTTGGACTTTTTAAAGAAAATAGTCTTAAGATTTGACAACACAGTCTTTGGAGGTGCATTGTCCATACTTACTTCTCAACTGGTTTTCCTGAGGTAACTGGTACTTTGAAATGGATTGTGGCCCATACCTATATTGCAGGAAAACGGGCTATTTAACTGAGCTATGTAGTTTCTTACTGTTAGAGCAGTAGTACAGAGCCAGCGTGCATGCCTATTCATGGACTTTTGTGGGAGATAAGCTATGGAGAACGTGCTAGTACAAAGCCAACATTTTTGCTTCTCATAGTCAGCTTGCTGTTATATTGACTCTTAACTCTAGAGGAGTTGGGGGTTAACTTCCCCCGCCCCCCCGCCAAAGACCTACCTTCATTAAGCTAAACGTATTGATTTCCTAGCAGTTTTCTTAATCACTTTGGTCTGATCTTGCACCATGTGTCATATCTTCAGGTCTCAGCTTTCTTGTCTGGATTGCTCTGTGAGTGACCTGGGGCTCTGGAGTTTAAACATCTCTTCCCTTCTTCTGTTGAACAGATGCAAATGTAACGGCCACGCAAGCGAGTGCCTGAGGAATGAATTTGGGAAGCTGGCGTGCAACTGCAAGCACAACACATTTGGAGAAGACTGTGAAAAGTGTCTTCCTTTCTTCAACGATCGTCCATGGAGAAGGGCAACAGCAGAGAGTGCCAATGAATGTTTGCGTACGTGACCACGTTTGACAGGAAAATCTCTCACAGATTTGTTCCCCTGCCTCTCTCGATATCCAAAAGCCAACCCTGCAGTTTTAAGCCTCAGCTGCAGTTAGCAAGGGTTCCCAGTGTCTTAGGAGTACATAGTCGATAGCCTGACTGTAGAATTTGTACTCCCGAGTCAGGAAGACTCCTTTAAGCCTCCTTGCCACATCTGGACACGTGTCAAGTTATGTAGTGCCTTACATATGAATTTGAATAGCATAATAATTTCTATCAGATCTGCCACACTTTCAGAGGAAGAGGACAAATGTCTTCCTTGCCATCGAGGCAGAGCTGTAACTGAAATAACCAGACAGTGTGTTTTATCTGTCATCTAAAGAGTGTGTCTGTTTTGTTTGGTGGTTTACAGATAGGCTGTTTCTGTTCTCGTGTCATGAGAGACACTCGGAGTCTCCTGAGGGAGCTGTGCAAATAAGGCAGTCTCCAAATGAGCTCAGATTGTTGCCTCAGTATAATATGATGTGAATATTAAGTTGTTTCATTATGTGCCCTTCTGAGCACATCCAAATATTTCTAGGAATATTGTTTTCAGTTTTTCATGGGAATTTTGATTTGTAGATGCTTAGAGGATGTGTGACACTTGGAGTTCACCGTGCTATCTTTGCTAACAGACTTAGACATTGTCTCCTTCTAGGAAGTGCAGAGAAAAGTGCCCTTAGTTCTTCATAAATGATGCAATCATAATGACAGATCTATGAACATGGAACAGGAACATGTCATGTGCATAAAGCCCCCATACCTTTGCATTTTTGTTCAAGTGTGGAACAGGGTATGCAGAACATCTGCCCTGAACTTCCTACAGATTTTAAGGTGGCAAACTAGAGCCATAGGCAAGGAAAGTAAAACTGAATCAAAATTTCTGAAGCTTATCAGCAAAGATTTTTCATAGGATTGCTAGTAAATGCTGGTATCCTGACGGAGCTTTTTTATAGACCCCTAGGTAATGGTGTCTTCTTCTTAGAGAAGAAAGGCAGCAAGCTTTAGAAAAGAGATGTGCAGTAGAAACATATGGACCTGGACTTTACAGGACACTTTTTTTTGTTTGTTTGTTTTTTCATGCTGGAGTATAATTACCCTTAAAAAGCTGACCCAGTATCCAGACACTTTCTCTTGCAACTGAGATAATTGCTTTTTAAAATTATTTCATGCAGTTTTCATACTGTTGCAACAGATCTGGGCTTCAAATGCTTTGTATCTACAAATGAACGTCAATTGTTTTTTTCCTTTGGTCTTGTGTTACGGACCACAACTCCTGATGTTTATTTTATGGGGAAGCTTTTTCAGACAAAGTTTTCTTCCTGTCTGACCTTCATGAATTCGGATAGGTCCCAGCTGTCTGCTCAAGGCCTTTGGCTTTACTTGACAGAGCAGTGAAACCTGTGTCTTGTTCTCTCCTGCTTTCTCAACAGCAGGCATTTGTAATTTCCCTGCATTTGGAGGAGAGACTTCTCTTGCTATGTACAGTAGGGAGGCAGTTCTCACCATTATCTTATATTTCGTTAGCATGACCAAGATGAGCATTACTATGGGTGAAGGCTAGAAATCACACTCCAGCTGTCAGAGGAACAAATGCTGGTTCAAATACTGTTTTTCTTCCTGACATATCTGGATACTCGCAAGCGATCTCCAAGAAAGTGCTGTCCTTGCTCCCTTTGCCTTGTGGAGGAAGGAGTTAAAATGCTTGGTGCTGTGCTGACTGGCACCGTGGTAAGCGGTTAGGTGGGATGGCAGTGTTGTTGGAACCTATCTCGGGTGCTCCCTTCTCTTTGCATCCAACTACCACAAAACTATGTGTGTCTCCCCTTTCTCTCCTTGCCCAAATGCCTTAAGGGCTTCTAGGTGTCAGAATAGTCAGATGTTCTTATGCCAAGTCCTATACAACTTACTGTGGAAGTTTATCTAGTGCATTTAGTGACTGTCAGGGATGGGATAACTTCTTATGCTCTAAACTAACAGTACCTGTGGATTTCTTTCCTTTTTTTTATATTTTTTTTTCTTCCCCACAGCCTGCAACTGCAATGGGAGGTCGCAGGAATGCTACTTTGACCCTGAGCTGTACCGTTCAACGGGCCATGGTGGTCACTGTATAGGCTGCCTGGAAAACACTGATGGGCCCAACTGTGAAAGGTGCAGGGAAAACTTCTATCGCGTTGGAAGTGAGGAGGGCTGCCTACCATGTAATTGTAATCCAGTTGGTAAGTAGTAATAGAAGTTTTCTACTTTAAACTTCTGTGCACAAAAAAAACTTCTTTCTGTTATGTTACCAACTTGAAACTATGCTGTCAAAAGCTTCCTCCTTCCCAGAAATGTTTATTGAATTGCATTTGGATATAATTATTTCAAGATCTGATGCAGGTGAATAAAATAAAACTCATGAGGCAAATGGTTAACCTCTGCAGCATTGACTACTTCAAATGTGTTCTGCAATAGGCTTTTCTCCCTGTGTATCTTTACCTGTTTACCTGGGACATAGCATTAGAGACCTTATTTAAACTCTTAATAAACAAGATGATATGAGTGTGTGTTTCTGAAAATGTTTCTTGCTGAAGAACTATTGTGAACTGCAGTAGCATCACTCTTTCCTACCCTGTCTCTAAGAACTATAAATATAGACTAGTGAAACACTAAAAGAGAAGGGTGGGGGAGAATCAGAGTCAAGTCAAAATATGTAGCTTAAATTCCTTTTAAAAATCTGTCATTAGAACAAGCCTTTAGTAGTCAAGGGAAGCAATTGACATGTGTAGAGTGATCCCGTAACTCCCTCAGTCCACCAACAAATAAGAATGAAGCCAAGGAAAGGGTAACAGTTAAATATGATGCGAGTTTCCAAAACAGAGTCACTGGAATAAATAATTGCTTGCAGCATGCCCTAAAAGCACTCACTGAGAGCTCTGGCATAATACATCTCCTATCTAATTTGGGAAGGGAGCTCCACAGTTGTGAAGTTTTTGACCAAGAAAGGCCTCTTTCTTCCTCTGTTCATGTACCCGGATCCTCTCGTTGGACCTTATTTTAAGATGCATTTGTACTGACTGTTGGTGTCAGCTGAGGCAGCCAGGAAAGTGGGTGGGAAGAGGCAAATGAAGAGAGAAGATTTCTCAGGTATTTAGGGGCAGATTTCAAAGGGTTTTATAACTTAAACATCAACTTGTATCCTGTGGCACGCTGGTATCCTCTGCGTATTTGAAGCTCCCTGGTTTTAAGTTGATTTTTTTTCTTAAATAAGTGCAAGTTTGACAGCAAAGATGATCTGAACTTTGTCTGTATATGGTAAAGGTTTTATGAGTTCTTCTGTCATAATAGTCCTGTCTGGTTTAATCCTCTTATGACTTTTCATTTTGCTGTAATCTTGTTAAGAGTGGACTGAAGTGGAAAAAAAAAAAAAAAAAAAGATTCCTATATTTTAATACACTCTTTTCCTGGTAGTTAACTCCCACCATGCTGCCAGTTTCTGGACAGACAGCTGAATCGGTATCTGGGAGAAAACAGTCTATCTACCATGGATTAAATAAGTTTGCTTTCTTGTGCAAGTCCACTTGGGTAGAGTACTACTGTTGAGAAAGATATCCTGCCAAAAATTAGTTTTCTCATAGAGCTTTTCTAGAACTAGCAGTGGAACACATAGCTTCTCCCTCAGCGGAGGTTGTTTAGTCCAGCTTGGAAATCAAGAGAGAAAATCTGAGTGAGAGAGGTAGAAGTCAGAATATCTTCTGGCAAAGAGGAGATGGTGAATGGGAGAACAAGGGTCCTAAAGATCATGATCTCAGAAAAGATGTTTTGGAGGAGGAAAAAAAAAAGGAGAAAAAAAACCTAGTGCAAAGATAATAGTGAGAACAAAACAGTGCAGTGGCTCTGTTCAGGTCCCTGTTTCTACTTTCCCTGCAGGCTCCCTCAGCACACAGTGTGATAGCTACGGCCGATGCAGCTGCAAACCCGGAGTGATGGGTGATAAATGTGACCGCTGCCAGCTGGGCTTCCACTCCCTCTCTGAGGCTGGATGCAGGTAAGAGGGACTGCTGCTCTGAGACAAATTTCCTGTGATTTTTCTTTGTGTTCTTTAATGAATTGTCTTTTTTTCCTGGCTTTTCCAGGCCCTGTTCTTGCAATCCTGCCGGCAGCACAGATGACTGCAACATGGAAACAGGACGATGTACCTGCAAGGACAATGTTGAAGGATTCCACTGTGAGAGGTGAGTTTCTCTTCCAATAGCTTTTTTTTTTGAAGACAGAATCGTACAGGCAGTGGCCTGAAATAAATCTCAGGGAAATGAACATTTTTCCTTCACATCTCCAGATGCAAACCGGGATTCTTCAATCTGGATCCATCAAATCCACGAGGCTGTACTCCCTGCTTCTGTTTTGGACACTCTTCAGTCTGCACCAATGCCATGGGCTACAGTATTTACAGCATAACTTCCAACTTCCAGTTTGGTAAAATTGAGCTTTCCTTTGTATCTTAAATTGGGCTGTAGACTCATGTTATGAATAGAACCTTTCTTCCCCAGGTAGCGTCGGTCCCTTCCAACCTTAGCACATCTGTTCTCAGAAGTGCTGAGTTCTTACTGAAATTAAGAGCAGCCTCCCAGTCTTCAGCAAGTTGATTGACTTAGGAAAAGTCCCAGGTTTGACCTTAGGCATCCATGGCACATTGTGTCTGTGCACACAGAATAGTTGCAAAAGTGTTGCAGGTGTAATCCCATTAAAATAAAATGGTGGAAAGAGAGAATGTTTTCTCAATTCTAGAACCAAATTAGGAATTTATAACAGAGGTAATTGTTCTAGATTTTGTGCTACATGGCTCTGCATAAAAACTTCAGTTGTTTCTGGATCTGCAAACTGAGCATAATTCTTGCATCTATACAGTGGCTTTTATGTTTTCTTATGTAAGAACGTTTGAGTTCTGTGCAATTTGAAAATGATTCACTTTAAATATCCTTTGGAGAACAGCTTCAAGAAGGCTGATGCTTCTCAATCAGAGATTGAGAATCTTTATTTAAATACTGACTGTTTTCAGTCCTTACTGTCCCTTTTTAAGCTCCTTTAGAAATCAAAATTCTGAAAGAGTAGTTGCTATAATCTTTAAAATTTATAAGGTTCAAATCTAGCTATCAGTTAAAATTCAGTAATTGATATTTGCTGTCCTTGCTCTTTTGCACAGTTGCAGTACAACCTCTCCAAAGTCAGTGTAAAGAACAGACTAGTTCTATGTAAGGAATTTGTGTTATAACCTGAGTGGTCTGTGCAAAGACACATATTCCAGGAGTCTTGATCTTGTATGTTGGATTTTCAGGCGAGGATGAGTGGCATGCTGAACAACGCGATGGCTCGGAAGTCTCACTCCAGTGGAGTGCAGAGACCCAGGATATCTCTGTTATCTCGGACAGCTATTTCCCCATGTATTTTGTTGCACCACGTAAGAAATTAGATTTTCTGTGGTTTTGTCTGTAGCCCTTCAGTTCTGTCCCCTAATTGTACAAATATGTTTGTGTTTCAGACAAGTTCTTGGGCAACCAGGTTCTGAGTTATGGTCAAAACCTGACCTTTTCCTTTCGAGTTGACAGACGGGACACTCGTCTCTCTGCAGAGGACCTGGTCCTGGAAGGAGCTGGGCTGAGAGTGTCAGTACCTCTCATTGCTCAGGGCAACTCCTACCCCAGTGAGAACGCGGTGACGTATGCTTTCAGGTGAGACGACTTCCCATGCGCTGTGACAGAAGGGAAAGGACTGCCACACCTGGAATCTAGTTTGAGGTGCATTCTGGCCTCCAAGCTCTTAAGAAAGCAAATAGCATTAATTTTAGCTCAAAAGAGCAGCGTGGGATAAATTTGAAGGTTGCTGTTTAGTAGCATTGTGTAATCATGTGCAAGTGTGTCGTAATAGCATACCCTTGTTGCAAATGATGCTCTAATAGGGCACAGCTGTTAGCATGTGAAAGCTTTGAAAATAACGTGTGGCTCTTCTCCATAGGCTCCACGAGGCCACAGATTACCCCTGGAGGCCTACTCTTACGGCGTTTGAGTTCCAGAAGCTGCTTCACAATTTGACCTCTATCAAGATTCGCGGGACATACAGTGAGAGAAGTAAGCTGCTGAGTAGAGCTTTGCATACCCATGGAGAGAGGAGAGGAGGGGACCTGCCTGTCCAGGGTTCTAGAGTTATTGTAGGACCTGGTCATAAATAGATATAGGAAATTGTTTGACCAAAACCGTGCTAGCTGCTTTCTGTCTGACCTTCCTGCCTAGCAACTTCTGGGGCTGGGTAGGAGGAGTGGAAAGAAAACTACTGTCTTTGAAAATACTGAAGCTAAGCTTTCATCACCTACTGATGGTTCTCTTTGGAGCAGATACGATTATTTGCTGTGTTCCCCAGCCAGTCACAGACAGGTCCATAGACATGCAGAATCCAGAGTTCTGAAGGAAATGGTAGGAGAGATGTAGGGAATCTTCAAAGTGTTTTTGGCACTTGGCAGATGGCAAGAACCAGGTTCTGAGAACACTACATGTGCAGAACTTCCAAAAAAGTTTGTCCTGTGGTGAGGATTTATGAAAATTGGACACTAATGAGGGGCAACAGTGTCTGTGTCTTCAGACATTTTTTTAGAAGATCCTTCTTCATACAAAGAAGTAGATACAAAAGAATGACTTTGCACTTAAGGAAAACGTGGGAGTATTTTAAATGGAAATTGTTTATAGAAAAGGAATGTAGAGTTAGGAAAAGGGAAAGAGGTGTGCAGAGCAAGCTGTCTCATGAGCACTGCAGCTGCCACCAATATGCGGAGCTGCGGTTTTGTTCAGTGCTCTAAAGCAACTGCACATACACAAACATCCTCCAGTAGTGTAAACACCAGTTATTTTGCATCCAGACACAGCTCTGCTTGAGGGGATGTGCTGGGAGCAGGAGGGGTTCCTGTGCACTGCCAAGGAAAGGAACAGTCTGGGGAGGTAGCTGAAGAGTGTGCCTTGAGGCATGGTGTACAGAAGCAGTATCAGAGAAGCTGTAATAAATGTGCTGGAGAATTAGTCTGTCCTCCATATGAAAACATGGATTATTTTTGGTGTTTCATTTGGAAATAGAAATCGTAAGTGTGCAAAATGTAACGTATTTTAACTGACAATACTTACTCTTACACATTCTGTTCTCAGCCTCCTCCTCTGTATTTTATGGAGCATCTTTGGTAAGCTGCTCTTTCTGCTTGCTATCTCCCCTTGTGCGAAGGAATTGTTGTCCTTGACTTTCTTGCCCCACATTTACCCTTTGTAAGCTTTGTTGCATCTCTTCTTATTATCTGTGTAAACTTTCCTGCAGAATTTTGCTTCTTGATCTTCTGTATCAACTGCCAACACGCTTGTCTCTTCGGCAGTTCAGTTGTATGAGGTGAAACAATGCGAAGGGCCCATGTGGTCACAGAGTGAGTCCTGTCTCTGTCCCTTGCAGGCGCCGGCCACCTGGATGACGTTACCATCACGAGCGCGCGCCCAGGCCCCGGCTCCCCTGCGGCCTGGGTGGAGAGCTGCACCTGCCCCGCGGGCTACGAGGGGCAGTTCTGCGAGCGCTGTGCCGCCGGCTACCGGAGAGAGACGCCCGGCCTTGGGCCGTACAGCCCGTGCGTGCCGTGTACCTGCAACGGCCACAGTGAGACTTGCGAGCCAGAGACGGGTGAGAAGGGCTGACGGGACGGGGAAGAGGGCTGCTTCCTCTTCCTGCTTTGTCTGCCTCAGACCGTGACGGCGGCTGAGGAGAAGCAAAAACCTGTACCTCTCTATTCTAGGTGTGTGCGATTGCAGGGATAACACAGCAGGGTCTCACTGTGAGAAGTGCAGCGATGGATATTATGGAGATGCCACGGCAGGCACTGCCTCAGACTGCCAGCCCTGTCCGTGTCCAGGCGGCTCAAGCTGTGCCGTTGTGCCCCGCACGAAGGAGGTTGTGTGCACCAACTGCCCCACTGGCACTACAGGTGTGTGCTTTGTTCAGAAGGGCTCTTCCCCATGCTCCTCAGGCCTGTGGAAATGGCACAGCTTCTCTGAACTGCTGTGAGTGGTACTGAAAGCTGCTGTGTCTTCTGATTCCAAACCCATTTGCTTCTCCCTTTTCCAGCTTGATTTGCTATCATAGGTGAAGCTCCAGGTTACTTGTGCTCTTTATGTTCTGCTCTTGCGAAGGAAAGAGTAGCAAAGTTTTATCTTTATATAGTCTGAAAAGTATGGATGTGAACCATGATAACTTCTAATACAGCTTTGTTTTCTTGAGTGAGTGGCAGAAAATAGGACGTATCTGAAACAGCTAGGAGGGCAGCTCAGACTGAAAGGAAGTTAGAAGAGGCATCTCCTCTTTGCCAGGCTGACGGGCACTGTGGAGTGACTGCAGTGGCGGGTAACATTCTGTATAGGAAAAGGAAAAAGGCTGCAGTGACTCATAAATACTGGTCAGAAAATACAAGACCAAATTCATCCTATCAACAATTTCACAGAAATATGTGTGACAGGTCCTGAGTGACTTTTTTTTTTCCCCTTAATGATAAATCCTGCAGTCTGAGCAAATGCCTGAATAACAATATAACAATTCAGGCAAAAAGAGCCTTTTGTTTTGCCTGCAGCCAGCAAATAGAACTTGAAATGTTTGGCAGCTTCCAAGCTTTTCTGTTGTATTTATGCTTGGCATGAAGGAGTCCAGAGTACAGAATACCTTTAAGTAAGTAAGAGAACAAATCCTGCATCAGGCACAGATGCACATCATCCCTAAGCAGCTGGGAATTTCCTTGCATGCTCTTGCTTTGTGAATTAAAGCAGAGTCTCATCTGCGGAGGTCATTTTTAATGAGCTTTCTGTACTCCTCCTGTAGAAGGCTCTTAAGAGGTGGAAGGGATAAAGGTCACTCAATATTACAGAGAGGAACAGAATTAGAAAACTGCTCAACGAAATGTTTTGGTGCCTGCCCAAGTAGGATTTGGCAGATTGTCAGGTTCCCATATGGGATTGTTTGGTTATCTTGTCTGCAATATGGCTTCTGGTAGCTGTAATGCCTCATGGAGTTCTGCCTGCTTTGACTTTTAAATTAACAACAAATTAGAACAAATAGATTTTATTATGGATGCGGGATGGAGGCAGAGGGAAAAGTGAAGTATTTCGTAATGACCAAAGTTCCAGTTCACATAGTAAAAGCAATCTTTGCTCTAAAAATTGGGCAGAATCTGTAGTCCCATGTGCTTTTCTATCTCAAAGATTAAAAGGAAGTATGCCCAGGAGTTCCCTTTTCAGAAGGGGCTGTAAAAGGTGTCCAAGTGAGACTGTAGCAAAGAGCTTCATGCTGTAGCGTGTGTGTGTCTGTCACACCCCAGGTAAAAGATGCGAGCTGTGTGATGATGCGTATTTCGGAGACCCACTGGGTGAAAATGGTGCCGTGAGGCCTTGTCGCCTGTGCCAGTGCAATGATAACATCGATCCCAACGCCGTGGGCAACTGCAACCGCCACACTGGCGAGTGCCTGAAGTGCATCTACAACACGGCCGGCTTCTACTGCGACCGCTGCAAGGACGGCTTCTTTGGGAACCCCTTGGCCCCCAACCCTGCAGACAAGTGCAGAGGTAAGAGCCTTTCATGTTCAAGTTGTGTTTTTCCCCCAGTTTCTCCTCCACTGTTTTGCAGTGATGTGTTAGTTGAAAGTTAATAGTTTCTTGCTGTATTCAGGAGTAATGAAGGGTTTATTATGGTTTGGGGATCATAGATGTCTAAAATGCTTCTGTTTGTAGCATAATTACGGTCATCAAAATGCAATTTAGCGTCTGGGTTACAGTTGGGTTTGGATTCCGATGCTTTGAAGCCTGTTTGGAGGACTTCAGTTAAGCAAATACTAAAATCACGATGGACTTCTAATTTTGTGGGGGGTTTTTTTTGCTTCTTTCTTGCAGCTTGTCACTGTAACCCCTACGGCACAGTGAATCAGCAGACAAGTTGCAATCAAGTGACTGGGCAATGTGAGTGCCTCTCGCATGTCACTGAGAGGGACTGCAGCGCCTGCGAGCCTGGCTTCTATAACCTCCAGAGCGGACGGGGCTGTGAGAGGTAAGGCTTGTGGCCTTGTTTGCCACATCTGGGCTTGTGGCAAAGCACGTGGCTTGGAGTAGCTGCACTTACCTTGTGCAGAAGAACTTTTGTACAGAAGTTTTACCATTACTTTTGTACAGGTGTTTGTCTTAAGTTGGTGGTTCTCCTCATGATTGCTGCTGAGGGTTAGGAAGAACAGGAGTTAAGGCACAGCTATGATGAGCTACAAAAAGCCTAATTTATAAATAGCTTTAAATCTGGGTTTTAAATAGAAAAGCATCGTGTGATTGCCTGATGGCTGGTAGCAGAGGCTCTTGAATTCCTTTTTTAGTTCAGGCACCAAGTGACCTTGCAGCGTTCAGACTCAGTGCCTTGCCTTCTGCATCAGTAGAGCAGGAAAAGCAACCCTTGTTTTGCTTGGGAGGTTTTCTTTGCTGACCGGAGCTCTTTGAGAGGTGCTGCACACCCACGTGCTGCCTGTGACATGTGGCTCCCTTCCCTAGGTGCGACTGCCATGCGCTGGGGTCTACCAATGGCCAGTGTGACATTCAGACAGGACAGTGCGAGTGCCAGCCCGGCATCACAGGCCAGCGCTGTGACAGATGCGAGGTCAACCACTTTGGATTTGGCCACGAAGGCTGTAAACGTAAGTTTGAGATGCTGGGACGAGGCAGACAAGGGCTCTTTCACAACTAGTCTTTTTCCTTTCCTGTGTTTCTGAGAACTTACTTCCTTGCTCCACTACATTTCTGTTCATCACAAAAGAAGTTAGCATTTTTGTATCTATTTTTGTACCATCTGTACAAAAGCTTATCTTTATGGTTAATTTGCTTTTTTATTTTTTATTATTATTTTTTATTATTATTATTGAAAATGGAAAGAACTCTGTGTCAAGGATCTACTTCTTTTTGGTGCAGATATTTGTCCTGAGTCTTGTCCCATAAGTCCTGCTTTCTACTCCTAAATTTCTATATATTTACTTGGGAAATGGCCTTAACTTCAAGATAAGTCCCTAGGCATAACAGCTTGTAAACCTGATACAAAAACAATAGTGTCCAAATCTTATTTCTGATATCCTTGCTCTTACAGAGCAGAAAAATTGATTGCTGTTTGTTTTTATAATTTAAATATGTAGAAAATGAAAAAGCCTCCTCAGAGATGCAATAGCAAGATTACTAATGCTGTCTAACATGAAATTAATATTCTAACTAGAAAGCATTTGCTGCTGTGTTTGAGGCTGTAGCCTCGTTTTGGTGTCCTAGTGCTTTTACACAGCACAGCCTGTGCCTGCAGTTTAGGGTGTTTCTGCAGCTCCTTAGGTTTGACTGTAATGTAACTTCCATGCAGCGTGTGACTGTGATCCTGAGGGCTCCCGCTCCCTTCAGTGCGGGGAGAATGGTCGCTGCGAGTGCAAGGAAGGCTTCGTGGGAAACCGCTGTGACCAGTGTGAAGAGAACTATTTCTACAATCGGTCATGGCCCGGCTGTCAAGAGTGTCCTGCGTGTTACAGGCTAGTGAAAGACAAGGTAAGAGCATGAATGCGAGCATTTGTCTCCTGCCATTGCTGCCACGGTTGATGAAGAACATTAGAGTGTACTTCTGGTATTTCTTGCTATTGGTATCAGCCCCTGCTATACCTGCTCATGCAGGAGTGTTTTTTTGTTTGTAGAGTCTGAGTGACACCTGCTGTAAGCAGAAGGCTTTAATGCATTTTACCCCATATCTTTTCTCTGACCCTTTCACATAGGTGGCAGAACAGCGAGAGAGGCTGCAAGAGCTAGAAAATCTTATAGCAAACCTTGGAACAGGAGAAGAAACTGTGACTGATCAGGCTTTTGAAGAGAGATTGAAGCAGGCAGAAAGAGATGTTATGGAATTGCTCCAAGAAGCACAAAACAGTAAAGGTAAGCTGAAGAGATCAAATGTGGAATGACATTAAATTGGCTCTTCACTTGATGTTCCTGCTCCCTTAGGATGCAAAGCTTTTTACTTCAAGCCTGTATTGCGCATCAGTACAGGCAGATATTTCGAATACCACTGAGACATTACACATTACTTTCAAAACAACATGTTTTTCCTTTGATGCTCTCCTCAGTGGTCTTCAATATAGGCAAAATAAAGAGCTGCCTCTAGCTCTGTGTGGAGAGGACACATTTGTTGTTGTTATCCTCTTCTCTAGATGGAAAGGATTTTTTTTTTTTTTACTTATTCTCTATAACCATTGCATAAGCGAACTGAAGTCTTTTGTAGCAGAGCAGTGTGTGTCTGTGCTTTTGCAGCTTTCACCAGGAGCACCGGTAGCTTAAGCTGCTTATGAACTTTTCCAGAAACCTTGAGATAGTGTTTCTTGTTGGGATATAATCAGTGATCAAAATGAAAACTTCAGAGACCTGCTGGCAAGCTTCGTTATCCCACCAGATTGCTTAGTGTTCTGCAAAGTGCGATTCTGGAGCCTTGTAGCTCTCCATTTAAGCTAAGGATCATAGCTGAATGTCTCATACCTCTTGGGAGCTCTGCCTTTATTTTTTTATTGATGTTAGAGGCAAAACATGTTTATGAACACAAAATTCCTCATCAGTATTAAAACACAGCAGGACTGTCATCTTGGTAGTTAATGACTTTTCATTTCTTGTATTTTATGCACATTTTGATGATGACTTTGATCTCAAACTAGCTGACTGACTTATTAAATGATTTTCCTAGTCCCCTTTCAGTAGGGGATTAACCTACCAACATGTTGCCAACAGTGGTAAGCTGCTGCTGTAACTTCTCTTCCTCTTCCAATTAACTTTGCTTCCTTTGTTTTGTGTCATATGCTTCAGATGTAGATCAGGGCCTCATGGACCGCCTCAGAGACATCAATAGCACCCTGGTGAGCCAGCTCAGCCGGCTGCACAACATCCAGAACACGGTGCGGGAGACAGAGGGCCTGGCCGAGCAAGCCCGGGAGCTGGTGGAGGACACTGAGGACCTGATCGGATTAGCTTCCACGATGCTGGAGAAGGCAAAGGTGGCAGCTGACAACGTGGTGAGTGGGGTGGGGACCTCTGACGTGACAGCCTAGTGCCATCCCTTCCTGACGGAAAACTATTCTGTGCTCCCTGCGTATGCTGCTTTGTGTGTATGTTCTCTCTTGCAACGAATCCAGTGGGGAAGTGGTTTTTCTCCCACTCAAGTGCATGTAAGATTAGTTTGAGAAAGGCAGATGCCTAGATGATCTTTTATTTTTTTGTTTTTATTATTTGAATCTTAGCCTCTGCTCAAAGAAATCTAGTTAAAACACTCTAAACAGATAGCAAATATTTGTTTGCAAGGGGTAATTGGTGGAAGCAACATGGGCTTAAAAAAATTATATGGAGAAGTGAAAAATGTTAGATACCTCTCTAAGCATTTAGATCATGGCAATGAATATTTAAAGGACTAATGAATAAAAGATGAAAGAGCAGTTTTAAGAAATGTCATCGTATTTTTTGTTTGTTTTTTTCTTCCAGTCCATTACACCACCAGAATCAAGTGGTGACCCCAACAACATGACTCTTCTGGCGGAAGAGGCCCGTAAACTGGCTGAACGGTAAGCTGTGGCAAGACATGATATTCATAGCCCACATCAAGGGCCCTGTTTTTCCCCCAGAACAGGGAAGTGCAGTTTGATTTGCTTAATATGAAACATGTTTCCTTTGGCTGAATAGGAAACTGTTTGGCATTATTTCTAATGACTTCCTGTTGTTGTAGAGGTGGTTGCAACCTGGAGTATGCAGCTGTACATCAGTAAGAATGATGACAAACATTAGACCTCCAAACTAGAGACTTGTTAAACTCGGGCTGTTCCTAAATTTATAGCAGTACTTTGCTAGATACTGTGGGTACTGTTGGAGTAGTGATGCCCTTTGTTGATGAGACTGCCTCAAAAAACATCTCCCATTGTAAATATTTCAGCTATACAAGTCTGAGTAAAGAAAGTAAAAGTAGGAGAATACAAAATGTTTGAACTGAGAATAAAACTGCTAGTTGATTGTTTTTTCTTTTGTAACACTTTCCAGGCACAAACAAGAAGCTGATGATATTGTCCGCATAGCCAAGGCAGCAAATGATACTTCCACAGAAGCGCATCAACTGCTGTTGAAGACCCTGGCTGGAGAGAACCAGACTGCAATTGACATTGATGAGCTCAACCAGAAGTGAGTCAGTAACAGAGAAGGGGTTTTATTTGCAGGAGTTAGAGGAGAGAATTGAGATGTCTTTTGTGACATTAGCACTTTGGGTTTCATGAGAGTTATCTTTCGGTGTTCTAACCTCTCTATTCAGTGGATATGTTTAATTCTACAGAAAAAGAATCACAATAGTGTTTTTTTTGTTGTTGTTTGTTTGTTTGTTTTAAGGTATAATCAAGCAAGGAACATTTCTCGTGATCTAGAGAAGCAGGCAAACAAAGTGCTTGCAGAAGCAGAGGAAGCTGGCAACAAGGCCTTACAGATCTACGCTAATCTCACCAGTCTGCCTGCTGTGGATTCCACAGCCCTAGAGGTAACCGAGTGAAACGTGATACATAGCATGGCCCTAAAGATCAGTGATGGCAATCACTAAAGCACTGTGATAAGACACTGACAACATTGTGCTGAGAACTGCAAGAACTTCAGTGCCATCTAAAATCTGCAGATTGGCTCCCACTCCTTTGATCATAATAGTAGAGTAGATATGTGAAGGTGTTTCCATTCTCCATCCCCTTGTGGTATTTGAGGCTTTGAAGGCATCCATTATGCAGAGTTGCAATTCTATTCATAAGAGAAAGAAATTAAAAATAACTACTGCCTGCCTTGAACATGAGAAACTACAATGGTTTGATGCTTGTTTAAAAATTCTTTAGTGTTATTAATCCTCAGGAAATCTGCCTTTGTTTCTGATCTCCACATGCAGAATGAAGCAAATAATATCAAGAAGGAAGCAGAGGAGTTGGATCAGTTAATTGCAAGGAAACTGAAAGATTACGAGGACTTGAGAGAAGACATGAAAGGAAAGGAGTTGGAAGTAAAGAACCTCTTGGAGAAAGGGAAGACAGAACAGCAGGTCAGTTGTGTGCAGGGTTTTCTTTCCTGGAAAAAAGGCGAAAGAAAGCAAGTAACTGACCACATACAAAACATAGTGGTCTTATTCAGCCTTAGCGCTGTTTATTACTTATGAGAATATTTAAAGGCCTCCTGGAGAGGACATTCAAAAAGCTAATAAAAAATAGTGACGTTGAGGCCATATTATGGAGTTGGAGATGTTTGCTAAGTGTACTGTCATGTTTGTATTCAGGACAGCGTTCCTAAAGGAGCCAAATTTACATAGTTTTAGAGGAAGTTTTGCCATCAGCCTGAGGATGCCTAGTGTTCTGTGTTGCATTGCTGTTTCAGGCTGTTTAGGTGATGAATTTTAATATGCCTTAGATGACTGTTCCTAAGAGAATAAGAATACGTTGATATAGGTCATTTCTTTCTAGACTGCAGATCAGCTCCTGGCTCGAGCTGATGCCGCAAAAGCTCTGGCTGAAGAAGCTGCTCAGAAGGGAAATGGCACGTTAGAGGAGGCCAATACCATTCTCAACAACCTGAAAGGTAAAGGGAAAGCGCTTGCAGTGAATCTTTGGTCTTGTGTGTGTGTGTTTGTTGTTTTGTTTGTTTGCTTATGTTTTTTGGTATCATGCATGATCATTGCCTCTACAGCATGGTCAGCTTTCCATATATGCGGGCATCAATCCTGTCATAGAGTTTTTAAGATAACAAATGTAACAGCATTTCCATATCCTAGTTTGCTTTCCTTCCCTCTCACTTCAGGGTAGCATAGCCTGCGTTACTTGGCCAAAGAAGTGTCCCAAGGCTCTTCTGAAGCAAGTGGTGAAATTGTTTTGCCCTTTTTCAGATTTTGACAAACGTGTGAATGATAACAAAACTGCAGCTGAGGAGGCACTGAAGAAGATCCCTGCCATTACCCAGACAATTGCTGAAGCCAACGATAAGACACGCCAGGCAGAGCTGGCGCTTGGCAACGCTGCTGCTGATGCCAGGGAAGCCAAGGCTAAAGCAGATGATGCTGAGAAAATTGCCAGCTCTGTTCAGAAGGTGAGTCACTTGCAGCTCTGTAATCAGCCCTCCTGAGGTGTTGCCATTTAATTGGGCACATTCCTCTATTCCTGGTGAGTGCATACATGTTCTCCTGCTGAGCTGTTGTGAAACCTGCTGTTGTTGAATTGTGTTTGAACTTTATAACCCCTCAGGGAGTGCAAAATATGGCATGATAAGAAATTGGTGCGTTGTGACGAAAAGCGTGGAAGAATGCAGTGCACCTTTACCACCCTCTTTGATCCTCTCCCCTGTGTTGACTGTAGAATGCTGCTGCTACCAAAGCTGACGCTGACAAGACCTTCTCTGATGTGACCGGACTGGCCAGAGAAGTGGATGACATGATGAAGCAACTGCAAGATGCAGAAAAAGAGCTGAAGCGCAAACAGGATGATGCCGATCAGGACATGATGATGGCGGGCATGGTACGTAATCCTGGTGGCTTGCTGCAGTAGTGAGAAGGTGCTCACTTCCTACCATCCTGAAGATGTGTGGGTTTTTTGTTTGTTTGTTTTTCCAGCTCCTTCCTTGCAAAGACAACACTGGTTTTAGTTACCATTCTGTCTCTTTCAGGGTTTAAGTGGGATGCATCACATGAGACTAGAGAAGATGTTACTCTAATAGCATTAGCGTGGAGTTCCTGCTGCACTTGGAAAGACTGTTTTCTTAATATATAACTTTTCTCTGAACCGAAATCTGTTTGAAGCCATGCTGATTCTGTCCTGATTTCCTGCAAAATCCTGCCCAATTATCAGGGAATCACATCCCTCCTTACAGAAAGCTGGTAATTCGCAAGTTGCCTTTTTTTCAGCTGAACTGTGACAGAGATCTCTGTGCAGGAGTGCTATCAGAGGGTTGTATGAGACATCGCTCATCTGGCAGATAGATGAAGAGGAGAGACGAGGCAAGGCTTTCCTAATCCTTAGTGCGCTTACCATGTTATCAATATTTTTATGTTTTAGGCATCGCAGGCAGCCCAGGAGGCAGAAGACAATGCAAGAAAAGCAAAGAACTCTGTAAATAGTTTGCTTGCTGTCATTAACGGCCTTCTGGATCAGCTAGGTAAGACTGCTGCCCTCTGCCCTTACTTCCTGAATAGTTGTGCCTTGGAGTATTACTGCTTGACATGAAAGTGGCCACAGCTGACTTAGCGTGACTGCTTCACTGTGAGCATTTGCCTGGAATCAGACTGCACATGGCACAGTGGATTTCATGATTGGTGTTGAGGTGTACTGAAGGTATCACCCATTCAGCTAGTCTTGGTATTTAGTGCAAGGCTGATCCGTTGGAGGTCTCAACTCATTTATCTTCAACTTGGTCTCTCTCTGTTATATAAATACCTGAAAAAAGCGTTAAAGTCTTTTTAATGGTCTTCACTGTTTACTTCTGTCTTTTCAGGGCAACTGGAGACAGTGGACTTGAACAAACTGAATGAGATTGAGGGTACCCTGAACAGTGCCAAAGATCAGATGAAAGATAGCAACCTGGACCAGAAGGTGTCCTTCCTTGAGAGAGAAGCCAGGAAGCAAGACGATGCCATACAGGCCTACAACAGGGACATTGAGGAAATCTTGAAAGACATTAGCAACCTGGAAGACATCAAGAAGACCTTGCCGTCTGGCTGTTTTAACACCCCGTCCATTGAGAAACCCTAAGGGTGCACTGAGGGTGGGGGGACTTCCTCCAGTGACTGGTGGAGCAACTGTTTGGCTATGGAGTGCCTTAACACACGTCACCTTCTTCAAATCCCCAACTCTGCTGCTCGCAGTCGCTGTTTTCTTTCCAGGTCAGGATAAGGTGAAAAGTTTTAAAAGAGAAGCAAATTAAGTAATCCGTCTTCGGGCATCAAAGGGGTTTTTTTATATAATTGTCTTCCTGAGCACTCCGCCTTTGCCCCTTTCTCAGACACAGTTTCCTTTTGATAGCACAAGGATGAAAGATGTCCTGGACTCTTTATATGGTGGTTCAGAAATAACCATGTGAGCTGTATTAAGCAAGGCAAAACTAACCCTACTTTCTTTCTTCTTTCCTTTCCTCACTGTAAAATTCTTGGTTTCAGAGCTCTCTGTTCTATGAAGGAAGGGGGTTGGCTACCAAAGTGTTACTGTAATGGCCAGTATAGATAGCTGCACTCATTCAGATCTCTTTGCCTCAACTTCTAACCCTGTGATTTTGTTGTTGTTGTTAACTAGTGGCCAATCAAAACCATTGGTAGCCTTTTAGAGACTGATTTTAAGCTTCTCTCTGAAATGCTTTCTGTAATGGTGCATTGCTCTGAGAAAGATGTAGCCTCTGAGAGGAGATTTTTGGAAAGATGGGATAATAGTGGAGTGATACAACTTACCAGCACTAGTCTTGGCCTGTGGAGCAGATATGTTGTGTCCAGTCTACAAGCAGCTACCTGCCAGGTAGTCCAAGCTGTGGGGTCTGGAAGTGATCAGCTGAGTTCCCATCTGTAGATGTTGCTATAGGATTGCCGGAAGATCTTTCTAGGATAGAAATGTCTGACAGTTTTTTAACATTTTTTTTTTAGCAGCAGAAGTCCTGCCAGGAGAGGAGAAAAAAAAAAAAAAAAAAAAAAAAGAAAGAAAAAGCTACCACCCAGAGAGCTCTCACAGATGGTCTGAACCTTAAGCTGAATGTTTTTGTGGTGTGGAAAAGAGGGTTTGGAGAGAAAAATCTTGTTCCTGGAGGAGGATAGTAGCTTTTTGTATTTTCTGGTATTCACCTTATCTTTTATCTGTTCTTAACCTGATGGAAAGAGCCAAAGTTTACTAGTACCCTCCTCCTCCTTTCTTTTTAGCTGCAGATCACTTGGTCATCATAAAATACTGCAGCACAGAGAATTCAGGCCTCACTCTAGTGGCAATTCTGTGCTCGCAGTACTTCACACAGCTACTACTGCTTCCCTGTAGAGTTCCTCTCCAGTTAGTGTCTGTCATTCCCAGCTACTTAATCTTCCTGTTGGGACGGAGTGTGGGGAAGCTTTCGCTCCTCCCTTTACCCTCATCTGAGAAGGGAGCATCCTCTGCAGTTTCCTCATTGGTTCCTGTTAGACATCCCCATCTCTCTCCTCTTTGAGATCCAATATATATCTATACTTAAACACTATGCAACTTTGTACGTTTGCGTAGCGGGGAAGAAATTATTATCTGACACACACTGGTGCTATTAATTATTTCAAATTTATATTTTTTGTGTGAATGTGATTTTTTTTGTTCGTTTTTTTTATCATGATTATAGAGTGAGGGAGTCTCTTTTGTGTGTGTATGTGTGTGTAAATATACTCAGCCATATTTCCAGAGCGGCACAGCCTGTCCTCCTCTGCGTGCTTTGTCCCGTAAGCATCACAACACGTGCAGCATGTATTTTCCTGTCTGTTATTCCTTTGGAGCCAGGCATTCCTCCTACCTGGGCTCCCTTTTCTCCCCCATGTTCTCAGTATCTCTGTCGTGTGGTATTAGCAATAACCAGTTTGTCTGTTTTCACAGTCAGGTGATGAGATGCTTCCTGGCCCTCCTTCCAAAACCGGTCCCGGCAGCCGTAGCTCCCAGGAACCAGCTGTGTGTGTTTCGGCTTAGGGAAGTACGAGTGAGCTGGGAGCGAGGGGGTGGCTGTGGATTTGCAGCTGGACTGTGAGGAGTCGTAGCACTATTTTGGAGGATAGACCGAATGTTAAGGTGAGCTGAGAACTGAGCTTGGAATCAATACCACTGTGCAAGGAGTGAGAACGTAGTGGGAGGCCTACAGCATCCTCAAACAGTGCTGCTAGACAGAGGTGGGGAGCGTTTCCTACATCTCTCTTGTGCCTGTTTTCCTAGAGTTCCTTGCCATTTACCAAAAACTACTTGCCATTTCCCCCTGCCTGTGAACCCGTGTAGTACCACCCTTGGAGGAGAGTTTACCTGTGCTCGCCCACACCTGTGGGACTTTTGCATCAGTATTTGCTGGCTGGCTGCTCTGGTTGCGTGGCTGTCTCCTAACCATGTCACCTCTCTGCCAAGGCTGTGGGAAGAGCAGATGCGAAGATGCACGCATGCCCTGGCTGACCTCAGGCCTAAGATTTCCTGCTTTTTTCCCACTCCATCCCCCTTTTTTGTCTTCTTAAGCTGTTTTTAACAGAATTTTATTTTTAAATAAAAAAAAATCTTTATAAGCAATCTCTTAATCACTACTGCATTACAGCCATTATTCATTGTATAAGTCCAGTTATTTCTTTACGTAATGTGATGATGAGACAGCTGCTGATGGAGTGCTGGGTGTCACAATGTGTAACAGTTCCTTCATCACTTTATTCTTGACTGTGGCCCCCTCAGTATGTGCCTTCACTTCAGCTTTTTGCCTTAATCTGTGGTCTTGCTGTCTGAGGCGGTGAACAAAATGCAACACTTGCAGTTTTTATGTATAAAACAGTATTTCTTATTTATAATAAAGTCTGAATATTTGTAACCCCTTACACCTTGGGATTTTTTGGAGTCTTGTTTTCTCTGGAACTTGACACTGTGGTTCCATCTCAGTTGTAACACTTGTCTCTTATTTGATTAATCCCATGGGCTTGAATGAAGCTCTCCTTGAGCTATTTTATTTGACACCTTCTAGGGAGAAAATCCAAAGTTAGTTGTCTCCTTACGCACCTTGGAGGCAGAGGGAAGAAGCCAGCTTGGGCCTGTCTGAGAATCATTGCTGTGTTTAGGCACCAAGTGCCCTTCCCGCAGTGGCTGTTCTCTCATTGACCTCTAAAGTGTTTGCTCGTGGCTCTGATGACACTTCTAACTGTAGTGGGAACCACCTATGCTCAAGGTAACCCTTCAAAACTGGGACTGTTGTTGCCTTTGTAGAGGGACAGATTGGACCAGGGATGGGAGAAGCTGCTCTGTCCATCCTGGATGAGAAGGAATGAACGCTGCTTCCCACATAGGACTTTGGAGGATTCCTTTGCTAGGGAATCATTGTGGCCTTCCTCCACTTGGCTTTGGTGTTCTCCTGAGCCAAGTCTTTCCTTCCCTTGTCTGGAAGAAACTGGGGGATGAAAGGGAGAAAGGAGAAAAATAATCTGCAAATTCATGCAACTGGTTACAAATCATCATAGTAATTGGGATTCTTCTTCATGTTCTTCCATGTCTAGTAGTCCAGTTAATCTTATGCTGTTTTCCTAGCGCTTAAGAAGAGAGAGAATATATTGTTACTCCTGATGCTATTGGAGCTGAGCTGTCCTCAAAAGAGATGGAGAGCTGCAGGTGTGTTTTGTTACACTGCAAGTGTAAAATCTTAATCCTTCAGTTGAACACACTGAAAAGCAAGGGGCCCCTGAGGTGAAAGGGCTGTTCATTTCTGAAAGGGAAAAAGCCTCCAAACCCTAAATGAAAAAGCTTAATTATTTTTATAGTCAAACGTACCATGAATCTGGATGCACCATTCCATTGGTCCCTTCTGCTAGTGCGAGTTTCTCAGCTGAGCAAGTTTTTAGTGCCAGGACAGATTATGATGACAGCAGACTATGCAGTTTTGAAATCAAACTGATGTCCTGTATTTGCAGGCTGAGTTTCTTTTTATTTTTCTCAACTAAGGAGAATGCACCTTCCTGGCTAACTTGTACCATAGGTAATCCTTTTTAATTGTTGTTCTCATTTTTGTTATTCTTTTTAGTTAGAGTTTTTCTGGCTTCAGCTGTAGACACAGTTCATACCTAAAAGACCAAACCTCACCACTGCAGGGCTGTAGAACCACAGTGTACTCAAGACCTGGGAATGCATTGATGACAGTTACAGTTCCTTCTGAGTTTACATTATTTAAGGTGACTTTTTTTCTCTTATTTCTAGTGGCTTTTCTCGCTGTCCGAGTTAAACCTCCATCATTTTCCATGTGTTCCCTGGAGAGCTGAGAAGACTTGCAGCAGGAAAGGGGCTACCAGAAGGCAGTTGGCAGTAGCAAGGAAAGGAGCAGAGAGGCAGCAGTTATTGGCCAGGGTCTTTGCAGCTGAGGTAAACGTGGTTGATGCAGGGGTGCTTGTCCCCACAAAATGGGGAGAGACCCTCAAGAAAGGGAGTTTGGGGACTTCACAGGCTGCCCATGGAGGCTGATTGATACTCAGAGGATTTGCTCTCCTGGAGCTGGTGAGCTTGTTTCCCTCGGAGCATGAGATATCGTCAGGAGATGGTTATCCGTGGAAGTGACTGCCGAAGGAGATGGGTTCAGTATGTTTTTGTGTGCACGTGTGTGTGTGAGGACAGAGCAGAGCAGCCTGGCCGTGTGATGTGCTCCCTTGGTGCAGCCAGTGATTGCCAGATCCATGTGTTTCTAGTTAGCTGCTGGAGTGATACCTCTTCAGCCTGTCTCTGGCCTGTGAAATGTCAGGAATGCCATCCAAAAATCTCCCCAGCATCCCCCCAGAGCAGAGGGCAGGATGCGGCAGCAGAGGAAGGAATGCAGTGGGAAGGAAGCGCGGTTGTGCCTTATCTCCCTGCGCGCTGTGGGCATGCGCCTCCCGTTCCCTCCCTGCAGGCAGGGCAGAGGTGAGGCAGGGCCGGGCATGACTGCTTCCTTGCTCAGCGGCGGCCGTCGGACACGCCTGCCTCGCCTGCTCACTGAGCTGCTCCCCGCTGATGCGCCGCAGCCCTGGGGCCAGGGAATTCTGCTTCACCCTGAGCCGGCAGAAAGGCAGCCCTGCGGCTGTTGGCTTAGCAGGGCCCTAGTCACGGCCTCGCTCCTTAAGAGGGCATTTTAATCTGAGCCTGCCCGTTTCCCTGCCCTGTAATTTGGGGAATTCTTAGCAAAGGGTCACAGGTTGATTCTTGCAGGCTGTGATGCTGCCTTCCTGAGGCAAGGGACAGGGGAGGGCAGGAGAACCCGGCTGCAGTAGCTACTAACTTAGTAATATTTTCCCGTCTGCTGGCTCCTAGAACAAACTGGAGGTGCTGAGACCTTGCTTGTGATGTTATGAATGCTACTGGCAGGATCCTTGGCTTTAGTATTGTTCTGTACTCGTTCTTCTGCCTGTTTCAATCCTGCGGGAGCAGCAAGGCAGCCTTGCTCTGGTGAGTGAGAATGAGGTCCTGGGAGCCTCACGAAGCCTGCGGCTTATAATTACCTCTGTGCTTGATAGCTTTGTTTGGCCTTAGCAAAGCAAGGGGTTTCTCCACTCCTAAACAAGGTCCAGCATTAAAACACTCAGCATTGGGCATGTTTTCCCTATCTCCCAACTGTTCAACCATGACATAAAAGGATATCAAAAATGAATGTAAAAGCACCTCAAATGCTAGAGGACACTATCTCATGCAGCCCTCTCCTCCCTGAGCAGGGGTATTTTAAAGTATGAATTTATAATACTGTTGTATGCTTTATTTATAAAATAAACTGACTCATCTTGGGGGAATTGCTTATTGAGAAAATATCTCCAAACTGACTTGGTAAAGATGGCCCTAAACCTGCTTTGAGAAATCCGAAGCAAAGGCAGAGACAGAAATCTGTGCTTTATCACTAGGCTATCTGTTCTGCAATAGCAGTAGCACAGAATCCCTAGTTTTTCATATTGAGGAAGTCTAAGAGGACAGGGTTAAAGGTCTGTTGCCAGATTAGAAGAAAATTCCTTATTTTCTTATTCTTTATGTGCACACATGTACACAAACACATCCTGTAGTGTAACAGTAGCTGGAAAAAAAAGCAAACAAGCTCAAGATAAGCCACTTCTCAGTAAACACTGAAGGAGAAACAAGGCCACCAACAGAATTAGTCCAGGGACCAGCGTTTTAAGAGGGATGTGGCAATTTAGAAAGTCCCTTAAAGAGAAAGGTTTGGAGAATCTTAGGGATCTGTAAGGGGAAAACTAAGATATGAGCACCCACTATGGGCAGACAGAAAGCGTAAGTTTGCCTTGTTTGCTGCTGGGTAGTTCTTGCCTTTATCCTGACATTGCTTGTCTACCACAAGCAGCTAAAGTAGTTTTCTATCCTGGTCCTGTCAGCTGAAGCAGTGCTGGGCTTAGGCATCTCCCAACATCTATCAATTGCTACTGGCAAGTACCAGCTAAATTCACATTATTTTATGGATTTAGGATATCTTCAGAAAGCTTAATTCAGCCATGACCATGTCCACAAGGTTTTAAGTATTTCAGCCTCTCCTATGGTCTCCTTGCAGTATTAATTCTAGTTTTTGTAGCTCTGATATAAAGAATAAGTGTAGGACACACTGAGAAAGACACCCTTCATGTTGCAGATTGAATGGGAAGAACGGAGTTGGTTTCTCCACTGAAAATGCTGATGAATGCTGCTGGGTTTTGTGCCTTCGTGTAACAACTATCCCCTATACTCTGCTCTGCTCTATAAGGTAAAATTTCAGTTGCCCCATAAACTTGAGTCCGTTTCCAAGCAGTGCAATCACAATGATGAGCCACGATAGGCAACATTTGTTGGGGGACAGCAGGCCCCAGGATGTTCTGGTTCCAGACTGTCTAGAAAGCTTGGGTCTAGAAAAATGAATTTGAGTAGTCACGCACGCATGAATACAGCTCTGAGAGGTGAACTTGAGAATGATGGGAAGAATGACGAGGAAAGACTAAGCAAAGTAAATATGCAGAAATGACTAGAGGGGAAGGATGTGTCAGTGCTCTGTTTGTAGAAGTGAGAACTGGGGTGATAATATTCAAAGCAGGAGCAATAAAGTAGAGGATCTGAGGGAAACTTTTCTGTCTCTGACAGTTTCTGAGGAAAAAAATATTGAAGAATTTGTGCAGAGAAAGGCTGGGTAAGGTCCTAGAGAACTGCTATAATGACCCCACTGCTGACAAGTGGAGGGAGGAAAATTCCCTGTGTGTCATCCAGTTGGAGCGAAGCAGCAGAGGTGTTTGGTGTAAGTGATAGAAAAGTTTCTGTACAGCACAGAAAATCAAAGAGGTTTTGTCAGAGGAACAAGCAGACTTGTAGAGGAACAAGAACCCTGCCAAACTAGTGGGAACACTATATTTTGTCTCCCTTGAGAGAGAATAAAAATATCAGATAAGATAATATTGAATGCCAAAAACCATCATGCCATCAGCATGTTAGTGAAGCTGGTTTCTTTGTTGTGAACTATATTAAGATCTACTGTGTACAATTGAAAAAAAAAACCTGTTTATAAAAGATAGCTGCATCAATCAGCTGAGGGAGGTAAACTTGGCAAAGGGAGTTTCAAAAATGTGGTGGATTCAGGCTGGTTCACCCATGAAGTCACCACGGCGCTGCTCCCAGCAAGGAGCTGCAGAGTAAAGCTGTGTGAGTCAGCTCAAGGTGTAGGATTGTGCGGAGACGGTTGTACCCAACAGGGATTCAGAAGGAGACCTGAGCGGTGATCAGCCCCAGCTGCCAGATAGGTCAGTCTGTTAATCCTGAAACAAGCCACATGTTTGCTCAGTTGGGTCTGTGGTCGGATTCCAGTCCCTCATGGATAAAGTCACCCAAAACATAATCAGTGTTGAATTTGGGGTGGATTTGTTAGACATTTTTATTTCATCAGAAGATGTTGAGATTCATGGACCGCTGGATTTCCCTTTTCACAGCCCATGTCCTCCTGATGGTTTTCAAGGGAGATGCAGTGAGGTGGTACCTGGCTCCATCCTTTCCTGCAGTCAGTTTGGGGCCTGTTTTGCAGGTCAAGTGTAAGTGCTAGTATCTGACTAACTCTGCACCTTTGGCCAGATGCAGGGACAAGGAGGACGCTTGTCTCCAGATCCATCTCTACATGTGGAAGTGGTTACAGCTGCTCCAAGGCAAGGGTGAGCAGCGAGATGGACCTGCCCTTTTGGTCTCAGGTGGCTAATTCACCTCCTTGAGACCAAATGCTAATGGGCCTGGTGCTCTGAGCCGATGAGCCTAGTCCAGGCTCTGGCAGCAAATCCTTTCCTCTCTCTCTCTGTTCTATGCCCCTTTTCTAACATAGGGGCATTTGTGTCTGGCCAAGGGCACAATTAGGCTTTTTTTTTCCTCTTAATTGCCCTATTTCCAGATATGTGGCTTTCCTGAACCGTATTAGTTAGTCTCCTAACTCCTGTTAGGACTTTATTCCAAATGCGTGGTCAGTCTGTCCTTCACAGCCCCTCTGCCTCCCCAGAGTGCCCCTGGTCTGTACCTAGCTGCGTGACGGACACCTCTCCTCATCCATGAGGTTCACTGATGGCCCCTGACTTGTGTGCGTGAGGAGACCGTGAAGAGGCCCGGAGGAGACCCGGGCCACCCTCCTCGCACTGCTCACGGGGTCCGTGGCTCAGGTAGGCTGTCTGCGTGTCTGGCAGCTCCAAGCCTGGCCCTTGCAAGAGGTGACCTCAGGCGGGATGGAAGCAGGCGCTGCGCAGCGGCTTCGTGTGCGTTTGGGGGCAGCCGCTCCGCGCGCCAGCCCCTGCAGGCCGCGGCGGGGGGAGGCCTCGGGGCGCTGCGTGCCCGGCGCCACCGCGGTCACCCAGCGCCCGGCAGGAGCCGGCGCAGCCCCCGGTACTCACATCACTCCCGGCTGGGT
>JAWLRI010000980.1:679248-716911 GCA_034781795.1 Crypturellus tataupa | reverse complement strand
AGCGGTGCTTCCCGGCGGGCCGCGAGGGCGCTGGGTGTTTGCGCGCCTGTCTGCTCTCCATGGGCTGGGCTCTCCTTATTCACCAGGTGAGTCAGAGCGAGGCACAGGCGCTCTTCCTGTGGGGAGTGACTCAGGTGGAGGAGCCGATAAACCCGCCGGAATAAAGAAAGCGAAGCGAGCGGCGCGCCGGCCGCAAGCCTCCCCGCAGGCCGCCCGCACTGGGCGCCTCGCACCTCCCCAGCGCCGGCGCGGGCAGGTCCCGGCCCCGCAAATGGCTCCCCGCTGGCTCGTGGCGCTGAGCTGCCTCAGCGCGGCCCTTCTGCTGCTGCCTCCCGCAGCCCTGAGCGCCAACAGGAGAGAAGGTGAGGCTGGGAGAGCGGGAATCCTTCTGCCGGTGCGTGGAAAACCGATTCTGCAGGCGGCTTCCTTCCCGCTCTGCTCTGCGGCGGGAGAGTCCAGGAAACCCGGAGCCTTTGGGTCCCGCAGCGCTGTCCGAGGCAGCTCGCTCCCCTCCTTAGTTTGGGATTAAATGGGGCCTTTCGATGCTTCTCCTTGGATTTCTTCTGGAGTTGAATATCTCCTGAGCACTTATGATTCAATTTTTACTGACTTTCTCTTTAATTAACTTTTTTTTCTTCTTAATGTATAATTGCTCGATTGCTTTCTGTTTAAAGCTTTGCTACTCGGGTGGGATTTGGGTGTGAACGTGAGAACTGCACTGGGGAGGATTTATTTGCACCACTTTATAACCAAAGCGTTTGCTAGCCCAGCCTTAGAACTGCAAACGGCCGCCGTCTGCTTTGCTGTGACAACGTGTGCGAGAGCTCGTGTTGTGCGAGAGCCCGTGAGGCTGGCGGACGGCTCCGGCTCCGGCTCCGGCTCCTGCAGCTCCCCGCGTGTGCGCGTGGCGGGAGGTGGCGAGCAGCTCTTGGCAGATGGGATGAGCGTTTGTTTTTTTAAATGAGGAAGGTGTTTCGGTGTACGCCACGCACGTGTGTTTGGCTGGCATGTTGTAAGAGAAGGCGCAATACGGTTCCGTGTGTATGTGCGTTCAGCTGGGTGATAACTCAGTCTTTGTGTTGCAGTCAGACTTGCAGGGAGTCTGCAAAAGAATGTATTTGACCGGAATCAGATCCTTGTATTTCTGCTTGGTGTTAAAACTGCTCTTTTGTAGTATGTGGTTGTGTGTGCTGCAAACTGAAATATGTTCACTGTGTTAGCTGGGTTTGAGGTAGGTCCTTTACATCGGTTTCCATTTTAGGGGAATGCAACAAAATAGAAAAAAAGTAACTGCTGGATGAGTGTGTTTCTTTAAGCAGGCCTGATTTGTTTTACATGCTAATTGGATAATGACTATAGCAGCCTTAATTGCACAGAAGCTTTAACATACTGATGTTCTTTCTTTCCTCCCCTCTTGGCAGCAAAAAACTAGTGTAGCCAACTGCTGCTTTTCTGTAGCCTCTTGAACCTATTTCTGTGATTCTGGGAAAGTGACAGTCGATAACAAATCATACCGAAGGGCTCACCTGTAACCTACGTTCTACACTGGCTGCACGGAAAGAGTTGGTCTTTACCGTTATGGTTCCTTGGTTCTCCAAACTAGATGTGTGCTTACAATTAACACGCTTTAACTCGCCTTTGCTTACAACTGAACTGCTTCAATCAAATTATGTAGCAATTTGTTCTCATTTAGTTGCAGAGAAGATGGTGCTTGTACTGTGAACCCTTACAAAGCCACTTCCTAGTGAATTTGCATGTTTGCCAGGGAATACACATGTGCCTGCCAGCTCGACCACTGCCTACACGCCCTGGACGCATCGAGCTGTGCATCGTAACACAGGGCGTTTTGTCAGGAGCGCTTGGCTTTGGTGTTGGGGTCCCCTCGTGCGTCTAGGTTGCTTGACGTAGAGGATTCTGCGGGGGTTAAGACTAATCAGGATGTTGGGGGCTTCGCAGTTTTCCAGACTTTCCTAAATGGGAAAGAACATAAGGAAAAGAGGGGTTTGTTTCTTTACCTGAGAAGAAATGGGCTACAGTAAATGCAGCAGTTCCTGAAGCCGAGCAGGGAACAGTTGGTTTTGAAGGCTTAAGCATGTAATTTATGTCTATGCCCCTTCATCACAGAGGCAGACACTGTGGTAGACACTGCCGAACGTGAGTGATACTGCTGCAGCCCCAGGAGATGCAGGCAGCCCTCCAGGGAGCAAGGAAACGGTGGAGACCTGCAATGAGGAAACTCAACAGACCATAAACAGCCTTTAAGGTTGTTTTGTTCCCTGGGGGATTGTAATCTTGCCTATAATTCTGTAACCAGGTAAAACCCTCTGGATTATTCAGGGTCATCAGATGATATGTGGGTGGAATTAAAGAGTTTTAATGGTGTGGGGGGAAGTCACACTTGAAAGGTGAGTTGAAATTCCTAGAGAAAGTTCTGTGTTCCTCTATGGGGCAATTTTTCTTATTCTCTCTGCACTTTAGTCAATAGTGCTACTGAGGCACATAGAGTTACTGAAGGTTTAGGTTTTGGTTTTCTTTTTTCCAGCTTTTTTTTTTTTCATAAGGGGCAGGATCTCTACACCTGCAGATCTCCTCTTTCCAGCAGTCCAGGATGGAAGAACAACCTCTGCAACTGGATCAGTCTCCTGGCAGCACAGCTGCAGGGAAATATGTTTGCTGGAGCTGGAAAATCTCCATCCCTGTTTACTGGCATATGAGGTCATCTTTCTTTCTTGGCTCTTGCTTGCTGAATGTGCTCGTCTGGTATGTGTGTATTAATGGGTGTGTGAGGGGGGATCTGTGCACACGTGTGAGCGCAGGGTGTTACATATTTAAGAAGTGAGAGCAGAGGACTTCTAACATGGTCCTAGGGATCACAGTGCAGAGGACAAGGAGCTTTTTTCCCAGAGCTCAGCTGTGCCCCAGGAGCTCTGGGCAGAACAAGTCTTCTCACACAGGAGGTTTAACTTGCTGTCCACCTCCATGCTACACATTTCTACTTGCTCTGAGTGTCATCCACGTCCCCCTGCTGTTGGAGAGGAGCTGAGGGGCTGTGCTGTAGCAGTGTGCAAAGGGGTTGGGCAGCCTGCGTGTCCCAGATGGGTTTGGAGGAGATGGCGGTTTATAAAACGCACACAGCTTCTTGGAGTCAGGGATCGTGCTGTGGAAATGCCTTGTGGCAAGGAGGTGGTCAAGAGGGTGTTTCTTAAGGGCTTTTACCTGCAAAACTGCCGAGGAGCTGCGTTTGCAGTGCTCCTTAAGGATGTGAAACGCTTGCTGCCCGCTGCCTTGGTGCTCAGGATGAGGATTGCTGCGACATCCCGGAGGCACCACGGAGCAGGGGGTATCTGCCTGCTGTCCCGCAGTCAGCAGTAGAGCTCCCGGAGCCTGCATGAGCCCAGGCTTTGCTCTCTGTGCTTTCAGCGGTCTCACTGTGTTTAAAGACCTCTGAGATGAGCAGGTAGGAGAAGGACTTCGCGGACCCGGGCTGCAGCGTGCTCCAGCGCGCGTCCCGCTCTCCCGGCGTGTTTGTCTTTCTTGTCATGTGTAAACAGCAAATGTGAACGTTGTTCCTGAGTGCCTGGAAGTAACGTGCAATGCGTGTGTGTGAGGCACAACGTCCAGTGTGATGTGTGCCTACGAGCACGTGGGCCCAGCCGGCGTGTCTGCGGCTCCGGGAGGGCCGGGGCCTCCTGGGCGCAGGCGAGCGCAGAGATGGGCACGTGGCCACAAGAAGGTGGCTGCTGCAAGCTCGGGATCTGCAAAGTATTTGTGAAAGTGCAGTAAGTGCCGAGAAAATTGTTATCACTTCACTCCTCACCAGGTTGCCCCCCTGATAAGTTGCTCCACACAAGGCCCCGCAGGGGCCTCTTCCTCCCTCATCACGTGTGTGCGGGGGCCAAGCTCCCTGGGCTGCTCAGGTGGGTCCTGCTTTGTTGGCCCCGAGCTGCAGCTGGGAGAAGGACACTGCTGGCGAGGGCAGTGCTGCTGGGAGCAGCGATTCAGCTCCAGGTGCTGCGGGGCCCAGTGCGCAGGGTGAGATCAGCTCAGCATGGGCTGGCCCGGCAGCGGGAGCATCCGCCTCATCCGCAGGGATGTATCGCAGGCCTGGAATGCGTCGTGCCCAAACCTGACGCAGGGCCTGGCAGCCGGCCTGCGCCTGCCGCAGCGCTCTTCCCTCCCAGGGCTCCTGCGCCCCGGCAGCTCCCGCCTGTCGGCAGAGGTGCTCAAGGGCCGAAGCTGGCTGAGCTCCCCGAGGGCAGCAGGAAGGGCGGGGATTTCGGAGTGCACCCCAGCAGCCTGCACTGCTTCTCCTCCGGGCTATCCGGCCCTCGCTGATCCGTGCACAGCCGGTCGTTGGTCCGTCCGCACTCACAAGGGCATCCCCGGCTGACTACTCAGCTGCGTTTCCCAGCTCCATGCAGCATTTTGAGTCCTGCAGCGGTTTGTGCTCCATGTGGCAGATTTCCTGTTGCTCTTCCATCTTCTCCCTTATTTCGGTGTCATCTTTAAAGTACAGAACAAATATAAAGCGTGCTAAAGACCCGCGCTTACTGTCCTCTTCCTACTCCCATTTGCCCTGAAAATAACAGGAACAAAGTGCTAGGAGTAACGGTCGGGAGCGTTTTGGCCAAGCTCTAGCCTCGACGTTTTGCTTGGAGAAGGTCTCTCTAGGGCAGTCTCGGTGCTCGGTGCGCGCTGCAAGGAGCCAGCGCAGCTGACTGCCTGGCAAGCGCGGAGCTGCGCTGGGGCCCGCAGGGAAAGGCGGTGAACCCGGGTATGGGATGAGGTGCATTACAGCGGAGCAAGAAGGGGAGGCTTGTATTGCCTGTGCTTGTTCCCTGGATAACTGGAGGGCTTTGGCTTCTCCGCCAGGTACCTCTCTGTCTAAATGTTGCCTGTGTTTAAGCAGGGCTGTCGTCATCCATCCAGCCCGTCTGTGACTGCAACGGGATGTCCAGGCAGTGCATCTTTGACTGGCACCTTCTGAGGGAAACGGGCAACGGGTACCGCTGCCTCCACTGCCTGGGCAACACGGAGGGCGCCCGCTGCGAGAGGTGCAAGGAGGGCTTCTTCCGCCAGCGGGACGAGCACTGCTGCCTGCCTTGCCACTGCCACCCCCAAGGTAGGCTGCTGTGACGAGGGCAGCGGGTTGGGGCGGTGTGTGCGTGCCTTGGCATCTCTGAGCAGCTGCAGTCTGCAACTGGGGTTTTGGATGCTCCTGCCCCAAGCTATTGCCCAAGCCTCCTGCCCTTCCAGGATGGAGCCTGCTGACATGGAGCTGACACGGGCTGAGAATCGCCCTGCCGGGGGTTGCTAGTCTCTCCCTGCTTGTGTCCTTATCACGGCGGATGGGAGCCAAGTGCTGATGAAGGGGGCTGAGGCTTTTACCCAGCTTCGTGAGTCAGGTCTGTGGCTCCCGTGCTGTGGTGCCCAGAGGGCTGCATGAAGGCTGGTAATTGCATCACTAAAGTGAAGGGGTATTTCCCAAGTTGGGTGTCGTGCCTCTGGGCATGAGGTAATACAGAGCACTGCTGTGCCTGAGGAGAGGCAGAAAAGCTTCAGCCTCCCGAGCTCCGCTGGCTGCCATTTTAAGAGGAAGTGATGTTTGGAGCGTACACCCCGCTGCAGGGATAAGGGTTGGGATTCGTAGCGCTGAGGTGTTTCCCATGGGTCTTGTGGTGAGGCAAAAAGTAGAGAGAGCTACTTCACACTCATCAGGTCTCAGGTTGCTGTGGGTCTCAGCTCAGCCATGGGAAAACCAGCTTTGAATTTTTCACCAATTGCTCCATGGGCCATGCGCAGCACTGCGCTTGCTTCCACATCCCAGAGGGATCACCCTGGCAGAGAGTAGCCAGGACGGGGCCCGTTGGAATCTCCTTGTCTCCTCAGGTGCCCTGAGCCCACAGTGTGACAGCGACGGCCGCTGCAGCTGCAAACCTGGAGTGATGGGCAAGAAGTGTGACCAGTGCCAGCCGGGCTTCCACTCCCTCTCCGAGGCCGGCTGCCGGAGCAACGGGCAGTAAGTGCTGGCGACCAGCCTCATCATCCTGCTGGAGCGTGGACACCTAATGCTCTGGGACTGAGGTCTCCACCCCTCTCCCAGTGGCTTTAAAGAACAGGACCGCCTGACACTGGCCTGGGCAGAGGCAGCTGATTTTCCAGCTTCCCTTGTCAAATCCACCGATAACCGCAAACCAAACCACCTTGTCATTCTGGAAGTAATTAGGCTGAGGTAGAACTGGGAGCTCCTTTCCAGCCTGTAGAGTTCCCTGCCACAGGATATTGTCAAAATAAGAGCTTAACAGCTCTCCAAAGCGTTTGTTTTAGTGCCTGGATAGCACAAACAGACAACAGATGGGCTAGCCCATGTAAAATAAAGCCTGGCAGCACATGCAGGCCTGCACAGTGTTCTGGTAACTGGTACAGACTGTCCTGGTGTGAACATGTACGTGTAAAAATTGTGCGCTTGGATGCAGGTATTAATTAAGAGTCTGTTTTGATGTTTAAATCGAGTTTCTTTTACCTTGAATTGTCTATATTCCAGGCCCCCAGAGATGTGTTCTCTTTCCTTCACTTCATCCCACCTCAGCTTTTTCAGAGCCTGACACCCCCCGCTCCTGGGTGCTCCTTGCCTCATGCTGCTGCACACACAGCGCACGCTGTGCAAGGCGCAGGGTTGTGGCAGGCAGAAGGTGGGGGTGAAGCTCTGCTCTGGTGCCTTGCCTTCTCCTGAGCCTTCTGCCTGTTGCCCAGCGCAGGGCTGCCTTTGGAGCACAGCCAAGGTTTAATAAGCTCAGCAAAGCTTCATCTTACACGTATAGGTGGATCTTGCAAAGAGATGTACTGGGATTGTTGTGAACTGGTGCTTTGGGGTGTCCTGGGGCTGTAGCATCACACGTTGGACACTGTTTCAACCTGGCGTCTGTTACTACTGCAAGTATATTAATTAAAGAGATGTCTCAGGTGATTTTTCCCCCATAATACGGGACCGGTAGCTAGCCATGCCACTGGAGTTCCCTCGTGTCTTGTATCCATCAGTGTGTGAGGTGTGTTGAGCTCCTGGGCCAAACTGGAAGTCACCTGGAGCTTCTTGCTTTCCCTTGTGCAGGAGTCTGCAGTGTGAGTGTGACCCAGCCGGGAGCACCGGGGATTGCATCTCAGGTCGCTGTGTCTGCAAGGCAAGCACGACTGGAGAGCGCTGCGACAGGTGGGAATCCAGTTACTCTGTGACTTGTCCTCCATCTCCCTGACAGTGATTTCTAGCTGGCCCCAAAGCATTTCAGGTAACCTGTTAATCCATTCTGTTCCCCCGAGGCCCCAGATGCATCTCCGCTACACGTCCTAAGTACAGCATGCTAGACACTGCTTTCAAGAGTTGCCAACAACTCCAAAACTGTCCACCCTTCCCACCTCAGCTCTTGTGTTTCCTTTCAGAGGCTGCCAGCTCTGGCCCCAGGGAGCTTCCCTGTGCCTGACAGTGACTTGCGCCACAGAGGGAGGGGCTTGTGGGACTTGCCTGCACTGGGAAGAGACTAAGAAACGTTCCCCTAGCTTGCTGCTAACGTTGAAGGGACTTGTTTCTGCACTCTAGCTCTAGCACACCACGTACACACAACAGAAAGTTGCTATTAATTCTTTCTGGGAGCAGAGCTGCATGTCATGAAGCAAACTGGCTCTCTAGGAGAGCCAGAGGGCTCAGCACCCGCTGTGGTATCTGCATCTTTCAGGGGAAGTCGGACGCTAGAAAAGAAAGACCCCTCAGCTCAGTGCTACCTCGGTCTAGTAGTAACTTGAAATGTGGCAGCTGCTGTGTGCACAGCTGTCTTTGGGTTTGCTGTATCATTCGTAGGTGCTGAGCACTGGGAGGAAGAGGAGAAAACACAGTAAACAGCAATCTCTTTTTCAGGTGCAAGCAAAACTTCTATAACTTGGATGCAAGAAATCCCGCAGGATGTTCCCCATGCTTTTGCTACGGGCACTCAGCAGCGTGCGTCAGTTCTGAGAATTACAGTGTATATAACATCACTTCCACCTTCCAGCAAGGTAAAGCCCAAGCAGAACATCCACATAGCTCCTGGTTTTGTGCATGGAGGGGCATTTGCAGTCCCTTCAAATTTCCCTGAGAAAGGGACAGAGCAATTGACCACTCTGATGGAAGAGCCTAAAAGAGGCAGCCGTTTATGTAGTTTTACTACGGAAAATGATCCCTCCAGAGGGTGTTCTGCCTCATGGGGCACTTGACATACTTTTCCTCATTGCAATGTGTGCATTTTAAAAATATATTTGGCAAGCACTTCACCTGGTGCTTGAGGCATTCAAATATTCAGCATTTTCATGCACTTACCACTGCCTCCTTTCAGATGCACACACTGTGGGGGCTGTGGACTGGCAGGTGTGAGCATGCAGGTGGGCTTGCTGTTGCTGGGCTCAATGAGGTCACTTAGGAGAGCACAGGCAAAACAGGACTGAAGGGAGGTTTGATCTGTTTGTGTGTTTTCTTTGATTTAGAGAACCATCTGGTTAGTAGCCCTGTGAGAGGAGTTCCTGTTCTTTGACAGTAAATTTCCTGATGATTAAGCAGAAATAGGCTGCAAAGACAGGGGAGCATAGGCTTGCTGCCTTGTGTCTTCTCTGCTTTTTGTCAGAAGAGCCTTGTGCTCACCCTAGGGTAGCTAGAATAAGAGGCCGGTAGACTGTGAAGACCATAACTGACCATGGTTAGAGGTGTCTGTACAGAGAAGGAGAAGTGCTGCTCTTTCAGTGGGGAAGGGATAGGGGAGCAAAAGTTGTCATTAGATGAAGCTTGAGGAAGATGCTGCCTTTGCAATCCTGGCAAAGCCCTTGCCAAGTAAGTTTCTTCTTGTTTGCCTCCAGGTACTGAAGGCTGGAGAGGTGTCCATGAGAGTGGGTCCCCAGCCCAGCTCCAGTGGTCTCCACGCCATCAGGACGTGTTCATTGCAGCCAGGACCTCAGAGCCCATATACTTCATGGCACCTGGTAGGTGTGGGTGTACTGAATGAGCATCGTGCAGGGAAACTGGCTTGAGTCCAGATCTGCTTCTCTAGTCTAATGCGTTGCTACCCTGCAAGGTCTTGAGAAGTTTAACCAAAAAGCACCCTAATAAAGGTCCAAATAGTTGCTCAGCCTAGCACTGTTGGTCAGTCCCTTGGCTTAGACCAGCTGGCCGTAAGGAATTGTCCTTTTTGTAGGGGTGCTGCTAGAGTCTGTGACAGAGACTGATTTCAAAGGAAACGTGCGCTCTGGACAGACAGCTCTCTCTAGTGGTCAGGGGAAGCTGCAATGCCGCTGACTGGGGTAAAGGAGTTGTGGTTGTGCCTGCCTGGGTTGGGATGCCCTAGTATGGAAATGGACAGACCAAAAGGCCTTCCCTTGGGAAGTAAAGGTGTCTGCATTCCTCTCCCGAAACAGGTGAGAACAGTGGCAGATAGCACCAGTGGCACAGCTTGTTCCCTTTGCTTGGTTTGCCCCTGTTAACTGAGGGCAGGGTGAGGGCAAGATGTTTAGCCTTTAATCTCTTCCCTCTGATTTCTTGCTTGCTCTCTCCCTTGCTAGCAAAATTCCTTGGGAACCAGCAGCTGAGCTATGGCCAGACTCTCTCCTTTGATTATCGTCTGGATCGAGGGGGCCGTCAACCATCTCCCCATGACGTGGTCCTGGAAGGAGGTGGCCTGAGAGTCACTGCCCCATTTTTGCCTCATGGGAAGATCCTGCCCTGCGGTGTCAGTGAGACATATACATTCAGGTATAAGGCTGAAGCTTTGGAATTCTCACTCCTGGTATTTGAGATAGGAATGAGGGAGGGGTTAAAGTTACCTGTCTTGAGTTGGATGCCGTTCATGTACTTTTCTTCCAGAATAGCAAGGTTATGTTGTGAGTGAGGTGGTAGATGGTCTAAATAGAGACCGGAGTGGATGCATTGCTTGGTATCAGTCATGCACAAATAGAGCTTTGGATCCAGGATGGAGATGAGAGAGAACAGGCAGAAAATCTCATTTTCATTTTCTTAAACTTCTTGAAACTTGAAAGTTTTTGTGAACTTTCTTCTTTTTTTTCTGCTTCTGTCTGGTCCCATGTGCAGGCTGGATGAGCACCCAAGCAGCAAGTGGAGCCCAAGGCTGAATTTCTTTGAATATCGCAGGCTGCTGGGAAATTTGACAGCACTCTGGATCCGATCCACATTTGGAGAGTACAGTAAGTGGAGAGAGTGCTACAAGGGGATAGCTTAGGTCTCTTCATTGCTAGCTAGTATCTAATTTTAAAATCTAACTTCAGAAGAAAGCTTTAAAAAAAAGAAAAAAATGTATTAAACTGAGCAATGTTGAATTGTGAAAAGATTAAATAGGACTCTCATGGCCAAGTTAAATGTGTAACCTGTGGAGATCACAGGTGTGGGGAGCTGGCAGACCAAGCTACAAGTGTGGGCTGGAGCTGCTGGCGCTGCAGGACCTGCTGTGTCTCTCCTCAGGCACAGGCTACATTGACAACGTCACGCTGGTGTCGGCGCAGCCCGCGCCCGGCGTCGCCGCTGCCTGGGTCGAGCACTGCAACTGCCCTGCCGGCTACCAGGGGCAGTTCTGCGAGCGATGTGCTCCCGGCTACAGGAGAGAGGCTTCGAGCCTGGGGCCTTTTGGCATCTGTGTGCTGTGCAACTGCCAGGGGGGAGGAATCTGTGACCCAGACACTGGTAAGGAAAACCACGACCATATTGTGTTAGGGCATATGGGACTGCAGGACAACTGCTGTGTCCAGAGAGCACCGAGGGGAGCGTGGGATAGTGTCAAGCATGGGTATTTGGCTCTGGAAATGTGGCTTGGAATACAGGAAATGTCATGGATAAAACTCACCAAAACTGAAGAGCTACCGCCAAAAATATCAAGACAGATGCACTGGATTTTTTTGCTGATTGCAGAGAGAGAAACATTTCCCTCTGTTTAATAGCATTATTTTTTTTCCTGACCTAAAAATAAGCATTGGGCAAGTAGCTATCATAAGTAATGTGAAAAAGTTGTACTACCTGTCTTTACAAAATAGCCCACAATATTGCAATCAAGGAAAAAAAAAAGTCAAAGTAAGCGCTTTTTACTTAAAATTGACTTGATTCGGTGACTCCTAAATCATACCTCACTTCAAAATCTGCCTCTGTGGATGCTAAATTTTCCCTTTTCAACTTTTTCACTTTGAATCAGAAATTAAAGTGTTAGCATTTTCCAGGAGATGGCAAGTCCTGGTTTCTCACTGTCAGGTATCTAGGTAATGAGCAGGAGGTAAAGTTTGCAGCTCTTAAGGAGCTGCAGCAACTATGGAAGCTCCACCCATCGTTATGAGGAATGCTGTGATCCCTAGACCTTGTGTGATCGTAGCCCCTGTAGCCTAAGCAGTCGCAGCTCAGCTGCTGCCTCTGTACCTGGCAGAAGAGCAGACCTGCAGGACGCTGCTCCAAGTCCCCTCACAGCTGCAGTGAGCTCTTGTTGTGGGAAGGACTGAGCAGTGGAGGAAAGGAGGGGGTCTGGGTATGTGGGCAGGCCAGGGAGATGCAGCTCTCCAGCAGAGCAACAGGCACCTGTGGTGCGCTGGGTGTCAGGATGCTGTGAGGAAGGGAACAAGAGGAGGATTCTTGCACGCACAGGTGTTGTGGAAGATGCCCTGCTGAGCAGCAAAAGGGGCAAGAGCAAAGTGGCTGTCACAAACCCTTCTCTTCCTCCCTCAGGTGAATGTTACTCTGGAGATGAACACGTGGGCAACAGTGTCAGCTGCCCATTTGGCTACTACAGAGACCCACGGTATCCTCACAGCTGTAGGCGGTGCCCATGCGAAAATGGGCAAAGCTGCTCCGTGACACCAGGCAGAGAAGTTGTCTGTGATAACTGCCCTCCTGGAGCCACTGGTAATGTCCTCATTTAGTTTGTTTCTAAACAACCTTTCTTCAGAGCCTGGTGGTGCTGGGAAGGGACAGCATGAAAGATGATACTATTGCTTCATCTGGTTCTGTCTGCCACCACAGCAGGGCTGAGCTTTACTCTGCCTCAGGATGAGACACTGGTATTTTGTGTTCCACAATTGCTGTGTGTCAGACAGGTCATTGAGTCTCCTCAGCCTGGCTTCCCTGCTTCAGTACCATTTGGTTTGTGTCTCGGTGTTTCAGCAAAGCCCCAAGATCATCCTGTGTAAACATGCACGCTCTGAAGAAATTGTACTCCAAATACTGAGAAGAGAATTGGTGGGAAGAGGAGGAGGGAGAGGGGAAAAAACAGACACATGGAATATAGGGAGTGCCTTGCTCATTACACTCAGCTTTCCAGAGCCTGTGTAGTGCTTTTTGTATCAGGCCTGGAAGCCTGTGAACAGCTCCTGCTGAAATTCTGTTCCCCAGCCCTGGTTCCTTTCTCTCCCTCAGCAGAGGCAGGACGCAAGGGGTCTCTGGGAGAGGCAGGTTCCTTGCATTCTCGAAGTTCTGGGTCTACCCTTCACTGCACAGGAAGAGCAGGGGTGTCAGAGAGTAAAAGTGTCTGCAGAGAGCCAGGATCCTGCGTGGATCCTGGCAGATGCCTGTGCCTTCACTGGCAGAGAGCATTATTTGGCCTTTTGGTTTCACTGTAGAGCACTGTTGCTTTGTCTCTCCTTTCTCAGGTGCCAACTGTGAGTACTGTGCTGATGGCTATTTTGGAGACCCCTCAGCTTCCAGGCCATGCCAGCCTTGCCAGTGCAACAACAACGTTGAGCCCAACGCCGTGGGCAACTGCAACCGCCAGACCGGCGAGTGCCTGAAGTGCATCTACAACACGGCCGGCTTCTCCTGCGACCGCTGCAAGGACGGCTTCTTTGGGAACCCCTTGGCCCCCAACCCTGCAGACAAGTGCAGAGGTACAGATGCCCTGTGGAGCTTGCGTGTAGGTTTAGGGGGTAGGTTGTGAGGGGCTGTACTCCCTGTAGGAGGTTTCTTCCCACCAGCCAAAGCCATGTGGTCCAGTGCAGGGTTCTTGAGGTGCTGTAAAATCTGAGAAACTTAAAGCATCTTCCTAGGTCCCACTCTTGCCATATACGAACAAACCTGAGCCTGAGGAGGTGCCTATGTGACTAAAGGCACCAGGGATGGGCGGGAAACCCTTGCTGGCACGCAAAAGCATTGACTGCAGAGGGCCTATATGTTTGCACTTTGGCCTTGCGGCTTTTCTTGTTTGCTCTGTGCTTCGAGCAAAGACTTGGGCCCTCCGCAGAGGTGCCGGCTGGTGTTTGTTCTTGGAGCGCTTAGCAGAGCGGGGCCAAGGGCTGTGAATGCCTCCAGTGTTTCCCAAGTCAGCTAATGTTCCTGCTAAGCGCCAGCAGTCTAGAAAGGAGCTGTACATTCCTGAGGGGAGGAAGATTAAGTAGGGCTTGAGTGCTGTGTGTGCGTCAGTCTCGCAAGGGCCTAGGGAGGCAGCTGCTACAAAAGCTGCTAGTGATGATGGAAAGTAAAAATCAAAGGCAGGAACTGGAGCATAGGAAGAATGAGGGGTCTGGGTCTTTTAAAGAGGGGAAGTCCTGGGCTGAAAAGTGACTCTGAAAAGCAGTGGCAGGGTTTGTTTAACTGATCACAATCTCAGCTTACCCACGCAGAGCACCTACAGCAGAGCCCCTACCAAAGTCGCCCTGCATGTTGTTAGTTCCAGCCAGAGGCAGGAGCACTGCAAGGTGCCCATAGCAGTTCTGTTAGTTTCTCTCAGGGCATCCTGCTAAGACACTGGGCAGGCTAATACCTCTTCTAAAAGCAAACAGTCAAAAGGTTTGGAGGAGAGAAACACTGATGGGGCCAGAGGTGACAGCAGCACTTTAAGAGGTGGGTGTAGGACTGGGAGGTGTGGATAAAAGGTGGGGAAACAAGGCTGGAAATCAGGGGAGGGTGATGGGTGGACAGATGGGCCAGGACTGAAGAGGAAGAAGGTTCCTCTGAGTCTGTGCTGCCTTCAGCCTGCTATCGTCCTTGCAGCCTGCAACTGCAACTCTGTTGGTGCTGAGCCCCAGAAATGCCGAAGTGATGGGAGCTGCATCTGCAAGCCTGGCTTTGATGGCCCCAACTGTGAACACACCGAGTGTCCGGACTGCTACAGCCAGGTGAAAACACAGGTAAGTCCATATTTGTCAGCATTTGCACTACAAAATCCAATTCTCTCTGTCGAGAGAGAGCTATCCTGGTGCTTTTAAGCAAACTTAGAAATTTCAAAGAGGTTATGTGAGGAACACGGCAAATTCTCCCTTTCAGAAATTCTCCCTTGGAGAGCCCAGACAAGACCTACCCTGTTGCTTGCAAACAGCATGGGGCAGTTATGGACTCTATATCTGAGCTTGTTGTGTTGTCTTCCTGTCAGCTCTGCTTTGGACAGAGATCTTTCAACCTGAGAGATGGTCAGTCAGTGTTTGAACTCTGCACTGGACTACTAGTAGGAGGTGGGAGTTCCTTCTCCTTTTCTGGGTTTTCCTCTTCCTTCCTCCAAAGCACAGTGTGGAAATTTACTCAGAAGTGCTCAGCTTGGTTCTGTTAGAACTAAATCTTTCTTGATGTAAACTGAAAATTTAAGCACTGCAATCGCAGACAGCCCAGATCCACAGAGCCCAGGAATGGTTGCTCCCTGCTGTCTGGTCTCAGACACTGTGCTCCTGCCAGCTCCAAGTAGTAGCCTTGATCATGGCTGTGAGCAGCAAAGGAGTGGTGAAACAGAAAAGGGAGCAGTAACACGGTTACTTTCTAGCATCTTGTCCATGTGAGAGTGAAAACTGACTTTGCAGGCTGTGTGTGAAGCTTGTGTTTGTATCATTGATTCAACTGTCAGAACAAGGATCTTCTAGGACTGCTTGCCCAGCATGCCCCATTGCAAGGCCTGTTTACCATAATATGAGATCTCACTCTGTTCTGCACCCCCTGTCCCTTGCTAGACTATAGATCTGGTCTTATGCCTTAGGTTCAATGTTTTGCTCACTGGTGGTTTCATCTGCTTTGCTCACAGGTGGACCTGTACTTGCAGCAGCTACAGGAACTGGAGCTGCTTTTCTCAGAGGTGCAGGCTGGTGGTGGGGTCAGGAGCGAGGAACTGGAGGGGAAGATGCAGCTGGCTGAGGAGACACTGCGAGGAATCCTCAGGGAAGCCTTGAGCCTGCAAGGTACCACTGCACTGCCCTCCTTGGATGGGGCTGGAGGAGCCAGAGGGGAAACAGGCAACTGCTTAGGATGCTTCAGTAGGAAGAAGGGAAGAGATTAGCCTCCTGAGAGACATATTCAAAGAGGTGACCTGCTGGGGCACTTCTGTGTCCTTCCTTAAGCACATGCATAGCAAGGGTCTGATGAGCACACGTGTATTCATGTGGCAAGGAGAGGGCAACCTGTTACATGGGAGTAAGTTTTGCTTCAGTGAGTTATCTGTGCCTTCTGCTAAGAAATGGCTTTTTATCCCACCACTGCCTCTCTTTCACCATCTTGCCAGCCTCTGACAAATCTCTGGAAAGTCGTGTGTCCAGGCTAAAGGGACAAGATTCCAGTTACCAGAGCCGCCTGGATGACATCAGGGCGACAGTGGAGAGACTGCGGTTTCTTGGGAACCAGTATGAGAAGCAGGTGCAAGACACCCGTCGGCTGCTGCAGAGAGCCAGGGTGGACCTGGACCGAAGTGGAGGCTCTCTGAGCAGAGTGGTAAGAGCATCCTCATGAGGTACTCTCTGAGTCCAGCCAGCAGTGGGGGTGTCAGAATTTGACCTATTTCAGTTATTCATTTGGAAGCAGAGAAACAATTCTGGTGAATGTTAGTGACCCCTTGCTGTAGGGCTGGGAACTTCTGCTATTTGTAAGGAGTTGCTGCCTCCTCAAGCATCTTTGGAGAGCTTTGGAGGTTTAGCACACTCCAACTGCTTTTTTTTTTTTTTTTTTCTTTTCATTGCTAAATCAGAAGTGAGGGCAAGGAAGAACATTCACCACCCCTCTTCCTCTCTCCCCAGACTATTTCAGTTTCAGACTTTCCTGGAAGCTCAAATAAGTTCCTGATCCTGGCCCAGGAGGCTCTGAGATTAGCCAACAGGTGAGTTGGTCCTTGTTTTGGCCAAACCAAGAGAAGAGGCCAAGGAGCCTGAGACCTTTCAGGGCAGGGCACCCAGACAGTCCCCGTTTTAGGGCCTTTTCTGCTCCTGAGGCTGCAGCTCCCAGGAACTTTGTGCTAAACTGGTGTAGGGGAGCATGCATCTGCTGGGTTGCTTTTGCTGACCTAAAAAACTTGAGAGTGCTGTTGGGTGGCATATTTTGGAAGCATCTTTCTGGCCAGAGTGTGGCCTATTGGCATCCAGTTGGAACAGGCTGCTGTCTCTCTTCCCCTAGTGCTCCCAAACCCTTGAAAAATGCAGGAATAACGGGCAAAGTGCACGACTGCAGATGTGGGTCCCCTTCTCAAACGTGATGAGTTTCCTGGGAAGATCTGTTCCAGCACTGCTGAATAAAATGGCAAAGGAGCTTTGCGGAAGAAACTCAGATAGCTGTGGGAAGCTTTTTATTACAAGTATTTGTTGCTTTTCAGCCACATGCAAGCAGCCAACATGATTGAGCAAGCAGCAAGGGCGGCGCAGGATGACTCGCAGCAGGCGCTGGAGCTGGTGCGCTCAGCTGTGAACGGAGGGGCAATCATGTCGAGCTCCCTGCAAGGGCTGCTCAGGAAGTAAGTTCACAGTGTCCTCACATGCGTGTCTCGCAGGGAGAGGAGGAGGCGGCTGTGGGGGTGAGGAGAGGGGGAGCGAAGCGGCCATGCCCTGTTTCACACCTCCCCAGTTAAGTATTAGAAAAATGCATGGGAAATGGGACACCAGGACAGAAAGGGCCTGCTCAATTTGAGGACTTGCTTGCACACTCCAGCAGCCAAGATTTAATATAAGCAGCAGAACATCTGCTTCCCACCCCACATACGGCCGTGGCCCCTGTTGACCTCATCACAGCTGCGGGAAGTGGTAAAACACGATGTGTGTGTGAACAGGCTGAGCAGGCTCCTGGGAGATGACTTGTAAGCACAGAGTAGGCTGACGTGAGGGCCAGCATAGCTCTGGTGCAGATCTGCACTGGTCTGTCCCTAGGATAGTCTTGGCCTGTTAGCCTGGTGGCAGCAACTGAGCTGGGCAGAAGAGGAAGAGTGAGTGTAAGCTCTCTGGGAAGGACTGGTGGCTTCACGCTGTGCCTGTCCAGAGCCCACCATATGCAAAAAAAAAAAAAAAAAAAAAAAAAAAAAAAAAAAAAAAAAACCCAACTAACAGCTACCGCAGTTCAGCAGGGATTAGCAAAGCTGCTAATAAGGCCTGAACATTCAGTTATGCAACCCTACCCTACAGAAAGGTTTAGAAAGCAGCTGCCTTTGAAGTCTGATGTGTCAGCAAAACAAATCACAGGTGATGCTAAAGCTGGTGGGCCCTGGTCTGAAATGCTTTTGGTTTCTGAAGTATGAGCACCTCTTTACTGAGGAGTTAGAAGCAGGGGGCTTTTTCCTCTTTGGCCTTGGAGAGAACTTGGGAAACCCTCGCGTGCCCATCAAGTAAGTAAATGCAGGGAGATTGGTGGCAAGGATGTGATTTGGCTTCTGTCTCTGCAGATATGAGGAGGTGAAATTGCAGGCAGGAGGCCTGGAGGCTGAAGCTGACAGAGCAGCCTCTAAGGCAGACGAGGTTTATCAGAGCAGCCTGACGCTCCTCACCGCCCTGTCCCGCTTGCTGAAGACTGACACTGGGTCCTTTGAGGTGAGAACTTGTGTCTGTGCATATGGGACCAAGAAACCTCCTTTGATTCTCTCCCAGGCTCTTACTGCTGCCTCTGCCCCTCCACCTTACATCCACTTGCCAGGATAAAGTAGCTCGGCCCTTTCTGGTGCTCCATACCCTTGTCCTGGTTGGAGAGGTATTGGTTACTCATGTTCTCAACCTTCTGCCCTTGCAGCTCACTATGGCATAGGTATTCCATGCAAACATCCATTGCTCCCTTCTTGCTATGGTTCCCAAGGAGCAGCAGAGGCGTCAGGCCTCCAAGACAGTGATCATGTCTTTGCATTTCAGGGGGAGGCAACCCGGCTGAAGCAAGAAGCAAACACTCTCATGAGCCTGGTGGACACCTACATGGCAGAGTACAGGCAACTGCAAAGCCGTACAGGCCGCTGGGAAGAAGAAATCAAGCAGCTGTTGCAGAGAGGAGAAAACGAGAGAGCGGTAAGACACTGGCTGTGTTGCTGCAACTCTTCCTGTGCTGTCGTCTGCAACTCGAGCAATCATTAACTTGGGCCACAGACAAATAAGTCTTCTCAGACAGTAGTTGGTATGTGCTGTTCCAGACTCTTCTTCAAAGGGGATGCAGCTCGCTCACTGTGCTGCAGGATGGCACCGTTCCTCAGCAGTGCAGCAAGTTTGGGTTGGTCCCATTCTTTTCTGACTCCACTGGAGCCAGTTGAAGAGGTCCCCAGTTGCTCAGAGGGACTTGTGCATGTTCTCACTGCCATGTTCCCTCTGTGAGAGGCAGGTTAAAGACTTGCTTCAGTAAAGGTTTGAGCTAAGGTGACTCTTGATGTCTGAAGTTGGTCGAGACATGCACAACAGTGTGTGCTGACAGAACAGAGGCTCTGGTAACCTTGAGCGGAGCACAAAAGCAGGGCTTGGGAACAGACTGGACAGCAGTCTGCTCACAGAGCATGACTCCTTACACACTGCACGGGTGTCACAGTCCCAGTGGCTGCTTGAGGACAGGTCTGGTGCTCCTGAGCTGTAAGATTGATCTGCTCTTTCTTTGCATCCCCTCTGGCCTGTCACAGACATTGACTCAGCTGCTATCCCGAGCCAACCTCGCCAGGAGTGTAGCCCAGGAAGCCGTGAGTGCTGGCAACGCCACCTTTTACGAAGTTGAACAGATTCTGAAGAGCCTTAGAGGTGATTTTCTTGGTCCTGATCTGCTGCCTATGTCAAAGTTTTATGTTAAAACTAAACTCACTCAACAGGCTACAATTTGCCTTTTTCAGAGTCAAGTTCAAGTGCCAAGGTAGTGGGCAGCGCTGGCTTTGAATTGTCTCTGTGATCAGCATACTTCCAAAGGGCTCATTTCAACAGCTCCTATGAGAAGGAGCAAACACCTGTAGGAATTTCTCTGTCAGTTGTACATCTCCCCCATTCTTTCCTGTGCTGCCCCATAATAGCCAAACTTTCATGTGGGAGGGAGAATAAGTATGTCTAACCCAAGCTCTGACCAAGGAAAACTTTTTGCTGCTGTGTGGCATCTTACAAAGCTTACAAATGCTTTGTTTTTGTATGTGTTTCTTTCAGGGTTCAACATGCAAGCAGATGACAAGAGAAGGGAAGCTGAAGATGCTATGAGGAGGCTACCAGTTATCAGTAGCATGGTCGCTAGTGCCAGGGAGAAGACTGAGCGAGCTGAAGCAGTCCTGGGCGATGCTGCTTCTGAATCAAGGACAGCAAGCAGCACTGCAGCAGAAGCAAAGGAGATCACCAGTGGGATTCAGCAGGTAAGGGCAGGCCCTGGTGCTGTTGCTGGCAGAAATGGGTTTGAAAGGAAAAAAAAAATCAGAGGAAAAGAGGGTATGGCTGGAGACTCCAGAGGTTTTGGGGAGTCCTGGTACCTTTCTTGTTGTTGAGTTTGTAATGGATCCTGCAGAGATGCCTGAATTACCTGTAAATCTGTTAACCTATGCCACGGGAGGACAGGGATCTCTGCAGGCATAATTGTCCCTTAGGAATCTCTGTTGGAATCTCTGTGGTATCTCACTGCAGCTGTCTCTGTTACATAAGGGGGTTTTACAATATAGCCTCTTCCTGTTGCTTCCACAGTTGGAGTACAAGAGGTAGCTGGCAGGTTTATGAGTGTCCAGCTCCCAACTGCATGTTACAGTTCTGCAAGAGCTCGCTGGAGATGTGGCCGTGGTCAGACACAGTTCTCAGCACCAGCAGCAGAGGGAAAAGCACGTGAAGGACATGAACAAGTCTGGGATATTCTGATTTTCAGGGGACTGTTAAAGGAACCAGTGTTCACCAGCTTTGTGCCCCAGTGCACCCAGCCTTGTTTTCAGCAATGTTAATGTTCAGCTCTGAGAATGTGTTGCCTTCCCTAGGAGATTGCCCGTCTGAAGGTAGAAACCAACAGGACAGCTGATGGAGTCCTAGCCCTGGAGAAGGCAGTGGCCACCTTGCAACGTGAGGCCAAGGAAGTGGATGGTGAATTTGAAATGAAAGTGTCAGAGATTGAAGCAGATGCTGCTATGATACAGGAGGTGAGTCTGTCTCCTACTCCTGACCCTTCTCTGTTAAATTTTGGGCACCACTTCACCTTACAGCCACCACCCTGCTTTTTCCAGACAGCTCAAGAGGCTCAGAGCGCCCACGCCAAAGCTGGTGAGGCCGGGGTGGCCGTGCAGGAGACGCTGAGCGCCCTGGAAGAGCTGCTGCGACTGATGGGTGAGTTTTGCTATACTGCCATAGCTGAAGCTGGGCCACCATTGGGCTCTAGGCAGGGGCCTCTGAGAGATCCTTTTTGCTTTGCTGGGAGTCTAACCAGGTGAAGCTAGTGAGATGTGCAGGGTGTCCTGCACCTCCCTTTTAGACAGAAGAAGACTGTCTACCTTGCCTCTCATAGAGGATTAAGCTCCAGTTCCTGAAGTATCAGCCTTAACTAGAGGACAATCCTTTTTTTTTTTCCTGCCTGTCTGGGCCTTATGGCAAGAGGTTGATACTGAAAGCATGTTCATGTTGAATCCCTCTTACCTGCACCATTGGCCTGGTAAAACTTCATAGTTTAGAATCAGTTCTGCTCCCCAGAAATGCCATATCCTGTTACAAAGGCAGTCAGAATCTAACACAAGCCAAGCAGGCAAATCCCAAGTATTTTGCAGGGAGCTCAAGTGCTAGAAAGTTCTAGTTCTCATCCATGGTTCCCTCTTGCTTGTTTTCCTCTTGTGCAACAGACCACCCTGATGCTGTGGATGACAAAGACCTGAACCTTCTTGAACTGGCTCTTAATAAAGCAAAGGCCAAGAGGAACCAGTTAAAGGAACAGATATTGTCGCTGGAGCAAACAGCCACACAGCAGAAGCTCCGTGTACAGACACTGGAGACAAGCATTGAGGACATCCTGGCAGATATTAAGAACCTGGAGGATATCCAGAAAAGCCTTCCTCCTGGCTGTTACAATACAAAAGCCATTGAACTACCTTGAGTGAGCTCTGGGAAGACTGCAGTGCATGTCAGGCTGAAGATGGAGATCCTGACCCAGTCGCTTTCCCCAAATCTGGCAGGACCAGCTGCATTTCATTCTGTTGAATTTAACCTTACACGAGTTCAACATGCCAGACAAAGTTCACGTCCTCACACTGGTCCAAGAGAGTCCCTGATTTTCAAAACTGTCCGTCCTTTGGTCACAGGAAGAAGGACGTGCCTAGCTGCATAAAGGTGCTACTGACTCAAGAACAACCCGTTCCCACAACAGCTCCTCCAAGGCATAGTGGGAGTTGCTTGGAGCCAACCTTGGGAGTTTGCAGACTTTCCACACCCTGTGGATCTCCTCTCTCTGGTCTAGCACAGACAGTCTGAGTCTGAGAGTCCTGAGTCTCTTTCCTTAGTGTTCGTAGTTACATGACCTATTCTTCCTCTTGTTCTCCCACAGGGTCTTCCTTGCCATTTGTAACTCAGTAGGGAATGAGCAGAGTGTGAAGTGGGAATTCAGGTGAGTTTAGAGCCATGGAACTGATGATGATTCATGTGGTTTCCCACCAGGTCCAGTCCTGACCTCAGTGCCAGTGACACTGGAGCAGTTTTTGACGTGGCTTACACTAGTCAGCATCAGATGCCACTGTGACCCTTTTCATAGAGCTGCAGGTCTTCCACAGGGCTTCTTTGTAAGGTGGTTCCTGGTTTGCTTGAGGAAAAAGATGATGCTGGATAGTTTTGAGCTCAGGATGGAGAAGAGAGGCACCTGGCACTATAAAGTTAGTGGAGGGGTTCCTCAAATGGAAAGTTGTTCATGCTCGACCCACTTCCTTTATCCTGCAAGAAGGGGCACCCCTCTTCTTTCTCATGCATTTCTTTTTAAGCACTTTGTCTGGCAGCCTTTGAAGGAAGGCTTTCTCATCAAAGCTACTTTTTTTGCAATAGTAAGTCTCTTTAGTCTCCTTTTACACACTCACATGTGCTTGTGCACACAAGCACAAGACTTCCTTCCCAGGCCAGTTTGTTACTATGCACCCTCCTGTATGTCCCTGAGCCCATGGAAAGCAGGCTCCTGTCTCTTCCACACAAGCACCAGAGATCCAGTAGCACTTTTGCACTTTTGTGCACTTTTGTGGCAAGAGCAGCACTTTTGTGGCAAGAGCAGGGGCTTCCTTCCAGGGATCACAGCCAAAAGTGCTGGTGTTTGGGAGTTTGTGCCTAGAGTGGTGGATTGCCAGCAACCTGATTTGATGTGTTTTTCAAAAAACTTGAAAAATGTCTTGAATGTGTCTCCACCTCTGTTTGGGTGCTGTCCATTCCTTCCCTTCCCTCAGATGTGGTGTTGAATGTTTCAAAGAGAAGACTCTAGTGCCAGGGTAACTGTATGGAGATTCTTGTTTTGAGTTTTTCTCTTCTTCTCCTGTAAATCTCCCCGGATGAGACCTTAGAGGAACTATGACATTCCCTTCACCTGTTTTCTTGTGGATTCAGGTCTGTTTTGATGGCATTTCCAGCTTCTTTTTGACACCACTTCAGGGAGTAGAGCCTGGGGGTAGCAGCTGCTGAGGCTGAACTGTGCTGAAGAGCCCTGACCTGAGTGCTGATGAAAGAGGACTGAACTAAGAGAGAACTCTGATGCTAAAGGAGGAGAGGACTTTGGGGGAATGAACTTATTCCGTGTTATCTCTGGTTCTCTGACAAAGCAGTGCCAATCCTTTTGTTATATATATTGAATAATTGCCTGTGTCATGCTTTTATTTAAGTGATATATATTTGCCTTTGGCACGTTTTCCTTCTCCCACTGCGCAGTTTAGGTATTGTGGATGTGACTTTATTTTCCCTGGAGTTGTTGGGTTTTTTTCAAGGGAAGGAAATCAATAAATAATTATTATTTTTTGACTGGATCTTGCTTACTATTTTAATTAGCTGGTGCATTTTGGAGAGGTCTGGAGGGAAGCAGAATGAGATGAAGAAGGCAGCATGGGAGCATGCGGCTGTCAGTTATTCCAGTTCATGTTGTCGTGCTGACTCAACCTTGGGACTGTTTGGAAATGCTGCACACATTAAGGGATCTATCTGTGGAGATCTGAGGTCAAATAAACCCTCCAGGGAATTGATTCAGTGTCCCACATTTCAATGTCCACATCACAGACCTCAGGCTCTTGTGGGGTGAACAGAGTGCTAGTGGAGCATACACGTCTCCTCGGTATCCCTGCCCTGCTGTCCTGTGGAAACTTGCTATTCATGTTGAGAAAGAAGCACTCTTAACTTTCTTCTTCCTTAGGTAACAGCAGCGAGGTGTTCTTGTAGCAGACAAGACTTTGATGCTAGGAGGAGCCAGTTTGATCTGACTGCAAAGCGATGAGAGTAGCTCAGAGTTGCACTTCATGAGGAGGCTGCATGCTCTCCCTCCTGGAAATGAGTGCAAAAGGAGTGCAGCGGGTTGTCCTCATCCCACCCGCTGGAACAGAGGAGCAGGGAGGCTTCCCTGCCTGACAGAGCAGCAGCAAAAGACAACGTCAGTAACATCTTTTGTTTGTTTGTTTATTACATAATTTAAACATTTTGCTGATAAAGTTTTTTTTTGTCAATGACGATTTTTTATACAGCAACAGAAGAAAAAAAATCAGGCTCCAAAACCTTTCACAAAAGTGGAATCAGTGACATGACAACTTCTACCCTGTTCCCTCCCCCCTTTTATTCCAAAGGTGTTTGAAGTTCATTACTCTTTCAGCAAATTGCACTGTTTAAAATCACATGTTCAAAAACCAAAACCCACAAGCTTTTTTCCCTCCCCCACCCGTTCACTGGAATCCCCATTCCTCAGCTCCCCAGCGCTTGCTCGGGTCTTGAGGGATGGCTTTTCTTACCCACCCAAAGACTTTTCCAAACCAGCCCCAGTGTTCACCTGTCTGTTACAAACCCCCCTCCCTCCCCATCCTCGCCCTGTACGGTGAGTTTTACTGAGCAGATATATGAAGGTGTAGATAAGACTAGTAAGACAGAATATATTCATCCATATCACAACGCTATGTCTCTAAGGCATGCTGTCCTAAACATGATGAGATTGAAAGCCAGCTGGCTTCCCATATGTCCCATCTCGTTTACCTGAGGGAGGGAGAGGGAGGTCTGAGCTCTTTCAGATTCTTAGACATGCTGCCTTCATTCCTCTTTAGTATCTTTTTATCCTTTTTTGCCTTGTCCTCAGTTAAAATCCATGTTCCTTCCTCCCTCTTCAAAGATGATTCCTTCCTCCGTGAGGTTAAAATCCTTTTGGATGTGTTGGAGGTTGGTTTCTAACATTGTTTTCTCTCCTCCAGCTTGGAGCTAAGAAACATGGGTGACTCCTGGCAAGGAGATGAGGCTGCTGAGAGAACTTCTGTGTTGAGATGGAGAGGAAAGACTGAAAAACTGAATACACAGGACAGTAAGAACAACTGATTTAGAGGAGTCTAGCTACTGGCTTACATATGTTGAGATGTTGCCCCCACTGTGAGCACCTGCCCACTGTGTTAGCTAAGGGAGCTAAGGGGGCTCAGTGGGATATTTGTTAGCAACTTGAACTCACTGAAGACATCCCTAGAGAAGAGATGTTCTCATACACTGATTCCTGAACACACTCCCCACTCTGTCTGGTTTGATATCTCTGTATTTCTTCATCCCTCTGGATATATATACAACTGCTGGGAGATACCAGAGCTGGAGCTGTGGGCTTCGGTTTGGGCAGGCTGCCAAACTTGCCATTTGTGAAATGAACACAACATTTTCTGGTCTGGCTTCTTGATGTGTAAGGAAACCCCCAGCCAGGAAAGGCCGTGGACAGCAGTTAAGAAAAGCCCTGGCCTTTTCTTAAGCGGCAGCAATGAGCAAACACTCTGCTTGGCAGCAAGTCAAATGCCCTACTTTGGGCAAGCTCCCTCCATGCCATTCCTTGCACTTTCCCTTCTGGGAAGCTGCAGTGTTCTCCTCTGAGGAGCTGTCAGCTACTGCTGGCAAAGCCCTGCGTGCTGCAAGGAGGTCGTGCGTGCAGGCTGGGCTGGCCTGCCTGAAGTCACGTTTGCTGTTGGAGATGCTAGCAGCCTTTGCCAGAGCGGCCTCTAACAACTGCACAGCATGCAGGGTGGCTGCATTCAGCAGGGGTCTCAGATCTGCTGCAATGTCTTGTCTTCGAAGCTTCTGCTAGAGCAGTTCATGACCCTTTCTGAACTTTAGGAGAATAAATAAAAAAATCCAATGTAATTTCAACTCTACTCCTGAAAAGCCCTGGATGATACTTGGCCTTCAGGTGTGCAAGTGAAGCACTGTCTGTTGTTGGGTCCACAGGCAACACTTCACTGGGAAAGCCACAAAACCAGCGTGGATGGTGATTAGTCTTTGGGCTAGGGCTGTGATGGGGCTTCCTTGAGCCTAGTTAGGCCAAGTTTATGGGGAACATGCAGAAGCCAAAGAACTATAGACACCAGGGCTAATCCTAAAGTGATAAAAGGTTAAATGGAACAAAGGGAAAAGAGAAGGTGAGGAATAAAGCAGGACTTGAACCTTCCTTCTTTCTGTTGTGATCTTCCCAAGAGGCTGTGTTGTCAGGATAAGCAGGGACTGTAGGTCCTTGGACTCTACAGAACAGAAACCCTTGGCCATGCAGGGCTTGAGCAGTTTTCTACTGCTCCATGTTACCTGCCCTGGTTTTCATACAAACGTCTCTAGCAGGCTCCTTTTCTGACTTTTAGACTCATGTTATAGACAGGGTTGTAGACAGGAAAGCAGAAGGTTGGTTTGTCCTAAGGGAGGTCTGAAGTATCCAAAGTGAATTTGGGAGGAAGAAAATAGCATGCATTTAATAAGCTCTTCAAGGTGGAAGATGGGAACAAGGAAAGGAAAAGGGGGAAGTTTACAAGTAAAATGAAGAGCTGAAGACTGGAAGAAGGAAGATGCTAAGGGCTCTTTCTTGGGCTGGAATTAGAGTGGAGCATCTGGTGTCTTTTGGAGCTACTGATGAGCTCCCTGAAGTGCCTGGTCTTCTCCTGAGCCCTGTGCTCTACCTGCCCAGCGCCCAGAAGGCAGCACGTTCAGTGAGCTCCAGCTGGGGCCACAGCCCTGTGACTTTCTTCAATCATGGCTGAGTTATCCCTGTAACCTGCCTGCCTTTCCCCCAGGCACACCCTGGGGATGGGTGTCAGCACCCCAGGCTGCAGCGGCCTACGGTGCAGAAGGGAAATGGACTGGAGTTCAGCACGGATGCGCCCGAGCCATCAGCCTCTCCTGTCCCCGCAGCATCCTTCGCCATAGGGCAATCCCACAGGATGGGCCCAGTCCCTACAACACTCACGGGCTTGGGGGCAGTTTGGGACAGTGTCTTCTGGTTACTGGTTGCTTTTCTCCTTTTTCTTCCTCTCATTCTTGGCCTAGTTAATAGTGGGTCCCTTTTCAAGTGTTATGAGCTGTTCCTCTGGCTGGGAGGAGGGAGGGTTTTTGATGAACTATCACCCCAGTTCTGCTTGCCTAGGGACATCTTGACTTCATTTGCAGCCAAGGAATGATGAGACATGGCCTTCCTGCCCACTAAATACCTCTCTTTGGCAGAAAAGCTTCCTAAGGTCTCTGTTCCCCTGTAGAAACACAATCTCCTTGATTTTATGGGGGAACAAGGAGGATTTCAATAATCGGGTTGTCCTGCTGCTGGCTGAGGAGATCTGCCAGCCAAGGGGGTGCTGAGCAAATTGGGGTAGACCTGCCCACTACCAAACTTGCTTTAGAGGCCAAAGGGGCTCGCACTAAAACTATTGGTAAAAAGGTCTAGATCTACTGAGCTGATGTGCTATAAGATGATGCAGAAGCCGCCTCCACTCTTGAGCATGCTGGGAGGATGGACCAGGGGACCATTTCCCAGGGACAGGCCGTAAGGACGGGTGCTGGAGCTGCCTTGGCTGGAGCACACTGAGCGAGTGCATCTTTATCCTACTGCTCCCGGGGCATGAGAGGGAGGGCAGGACCCTGAAGAAGAGACCAAACTGTTTCCCCTTTGGGCCATGCTGCAGTTCCCTGGACATTCCTGCAGTATGGAGCGTTGGCGCCGGGAGTGAGAGGCAGACACAGGCAGGAGGCCGTGAGACAGAGAGAGAGACGGAGAGAGAGAAGAATGTGATGGAGAGCTGTAGGGAAGTGGGACAACGGGTCTGTCTCGCTGCAAGGCCCCTGGCTCTTAACCGGAGGCGTTGATGTAGAGCTGGCTCTTGAGGATGTAGTCGATGACGGGCTGGCAGAGGTAATCCACGACGTGTCCATCCCCATGCTGCAGAGCCAGCCTGAGGAGGCAGGAGAGGAGAGAAGGGGTCAGGGGGAGGCAGGGGCATCACAAACCCCCAGCTACCCTAGCAGGCTCCGGGGAGCCCATTACCCCCCATCCAGTAGTTTCCTGCCCTAGCTGCACGTACTCAGGCAAATGCACTTTTCCCTAGGGAGCTGCTGGCCTGAGTGATCCTGTGGAGAAAGCAAGGGGTACCAGGAGAAGCGACCATTTGGAGTGCAGGTGTAGGATGTGGGCACGCAGTGCTCCAGACTTTCAGTTGCCCGTGGGATGGTTCTCCCAAGCATTAGATGGTGTTGGCCGGGAGTTACTTGGACCCAGAAGGGTTGAGCTTGAAGAGACTTAGGGAGATCGTCTAGTCCAATCCCCCCGTACAAGCTGGGTCACTTACAGCACGTGGCACAGGATCACATTCAGGCAGGTTTTCAATATTTCCAGAGATGGAGACTCCCCAGGCTCTCTGGGCAACCCTCCCAGTGCTCTGTCACCCTCCTAGTCAAGAAGCTTTTCCTCAAATTCAGGCAGAACCTCCCGTGTGGGAGGCTGGGCTGGTGGCACCCCTCTCCCCCGATAACAGGAGCCCCTCTGCATCACGCACCTGCTTTTGGTCGAACTGACAACCGACATGGGGTGGTTGGAGTCGTCTTTCACCACCAGGATGTTACTCTGTGGGAAAGGGCAAGAGAAGCAAAAGGAAATTCCTTGTAGTAGGTGCCTGCCCCACTAGATGCAGCTCTGCCCAAGGGGCAGCCTCGTGTCCCAGGTACCCCAGGCCTCAGGCATCCAGGCAGGGGCTTTGACTTGGTAGCCTTAGTGTTAATCCCAGTTGAAGGCTGGTGTGAAGCCAGTGAGCTTTGAAGGTAGCCTGGTCAGATGCCCAGTGTGTCATGTGCCCAGCTGCCTGTTCTATCTTGTGAGAAGATTTTGCCTTGTGAAAGTGGGGCAGCAAAGGTCTCCCCTGCAGCCAAATTGCCCACACAGAGAAGCCAAGGGTGTCTTTGTGGCCTTTCCTAGCTACGGGCAGGGTCCCAGCTCGTGCAAATGCACTCACTTTGTATTTGCGGAGTATTGAGGAATGGTTCATGATCCGGTCAGGGTCTGCTCCGTCCCGTGGCACAACCACGATCCCAAACTCGCCAACAATCACTTCCATCTAGGACCAGTGCAAACAGATCACAAACAGAATAACAATGCAGAAAAAAAACCCTTTTTTGTAACCTTCCAGTGCAGAATAAGACAGACATAGCAAATAACTGTTTACCAAAATACCCTTGAGCCAAGCAAGGGACTTGGCGAAATCTTAGTGATGATGTGAATGGAGTTATTCTCTAATTTACTTTTCTGGACAGCCTCTGGCAGAAAGACAGATTTATTAAGAGCTGCTCTTGGCGACATGTTCTCAATGGTTTGTGGTAAGTAGATGAGAAAGAAGCAGAGCTAAGTCCTACCAATGGGCATTCATGTTAGGCTTTAGAAGGAATTTATCATGATAAAAGCAGCGCAGCACTAGATGTTGTTCCTTGAGGAGGGTATGAAATCTGCTGCATTGGAAGGATTAAGGAACAGGATGGACGTGTTGTTCCTGTCTCGAGCAGAGAAAACTTCAGTTGGGCATCAAGGCTGGTGAGGAAGGAGTTTACAGGGAGATGATGGGCCCTGACCTGCCTGTGTTCCCCTTGTGTGCAGGTGACTATTGCTGCTTTCACAGAATCACAGAATGGTTGAGGATGGAATGGACCTCTAGAGCTCATCTAGTCCAAGCCCCCTGCCCAAGCAGGGACACCCAGAGCACGTGGCACAGGGTGGCATCCAGGCAGGGTTTGAAGATCTCCAAGTCACTCTTTACACTCACCCTATTCCCGCTCAATAGATATTCAGGGGAGAACATGGCAAGATCACTTACAGTTTGACCTTGTGTGCTTTCTACATATCAAAATACTGCTTAAAGCAAATGTTACAAATGATTGTAACATTAAAACAATTCAAACAAAATTAAAACAAAAAGCAGTACTTTGGAGCGGGCCTACGCACTTTGTTTCCTTTCTGAGATAAACTGATGGAATGCTGTAAATGAGAGAGCAGAATCAAAAAAAAAAAAAAAACCACTGAAAAACAGTGGAAGGAGAGCAAGAGGGAATAGACAGGGAGATGAAGGCACCAGGGTGGGCCCCTGCTCGCAGAAAAAAAAACGTGTTTAGACAGACCCTGAAGACAGACATCTGGATGGTATTGACAGAAATGACCTTGCTGTGAAGTAGGGACAGCAACAGCTGCAGGAGATGCCCTAACCAAGGACCGTATTTTCCTTCCATTTGCGTAACTCACAACAATTCCACCTCTTTTCAATAATATTTCACAAAAGTACTGAAAAAGTTTGGGGGAAACATAAAGCAAATTAAGGGTATTTCTTGGTAACCTCTAAGATTTTCAATAATCTATGATAGTAGGAATCAATGAGGTAGTTGTGGTGCTGGCATCCAACTTTCATACCCTTTGATCTAGGCTTCAAGATCTGTTTTGTCTCGGATTTTGCAGCCTTTCAGAGGAGGCATCTACCAGCTACTTGTGTAAACATTTAGGATTAAGGCAATAGCAGCTGAGGCTGGAAATTGTGGAGAGGTTTAAGGATTTTTAAATTAAGGATGCTAAGGTTAGGGAGCTTTCTGAGCCAAGGAGGAGGTGGGCAGCTGTACTGCTGAACCAGACATGTTGTCTTGACATCCGTTCTGTCCTGGATTTATTTATTTATGCATTTTTTAAATTTATGGATTTATTATTATCCCTGAGGTGATGCTGTGTGGATTGCTGTGACCAGGTTTTCATCAGGCTGGAAGGAAAGAGGTTTCTTAGCAACCTGGAGGTGATGTATGGATCCCTGCAATGAGGTTCTCACTACAACGGAGAGGGTGGTGTTTCCTAGCAACCTGGAGCCATATGGATTGGCCTGGCCAAGTCCTTAGCCGAAAAGAAAGGATGACGGCTCCCTGCACCTGGAGATGGGCTTTCTGTTTTTTTTTTTTTTTTTCCTTCTCCCTGGAAACAAACACTTCCTTGGCTAATTTTAGTGAAAAGCCAGATCAGATCCCACAGCTCAGCACTGTTTTGACTGCTATGAGCAATATGGTTTTGCTGGCATGTGGAAGCAGCATCTTGTCCAGCTGGCTGAAGCATCTTTCATTGCCAGCAGTTTCCTGGTATAATTCTAGAGCACTGTAGGGAATGAATGAGTCAGTAAACCAACTCTTCTTTAGGACGAGATTCCTCTTGTGAAAATACTACTCTTTTAGACAGGGACAACAGTATTTAGAGTGAGCCGACCTTGTTACCGCTTTAGTCATCCACATGCCTGACTGGAATTGCCAGGATGGTGTGGTAGGCAGCATTTTTACTCCAAGTAAGTCATGGCAATGATCTTGAGATCTCAGTGGACAAGTTTGGTGGTGCTTCGGAGTCTTTAATTATTACTTAATCCCAATGTTTTGGGAGTATAAGTGCCAACCTGAGCAACAAAATGTAGAGATTGCTCAGAGCTTGCCTGGCAGTGTTAGCATTGCTAGAGAAATTACTTTGTTGCCTGAGGATCTGAGCAGGTGACCAGGAAAGCTGTGCTTTAAAAAAAGGTCGTAATGGGTGAAAGCAGAGAAGGAGGAGCAAGGCCTGAAGAAGGGGAATGGAAAAGGTTGCCCAGTGGTGGCAGCCACTCACGTCAGCCTCGTTCCAGAGCCCGGGGATGCAGAAGGACTCCAGCAGGTCGCTGCCACACAGCAGTAGGATGCGAAGCTCTGAAGGAAAGAAACAGGAAAGCTCAGAGGTGGAAGCAGATGCCCTGAAGGACTCCTCAGCTCTGGAGGGATCCCTCCGTAGGGACCTAGCACATGTGCTAGGATTGATTTATTTGACCAACGACCGGTGGAAAGTTACCGAACTGCTTAGGTAGTGAGGAGTGAGGAGAGCCACTTGTATTTATCAGTATTAAAAGGCCCATTGAAACAGGCACTGGGGCTTTTTGAGGCCAAACTGCCTCTGCTGGGCAAGAGGCAGGAAAAATTGCCCCTGATACTCAGTCCCAGGCTTTATTCTGCTTCTCTGAGGAAGGCAGTTGGCTCTGGGCAGTTTTGTGCTCTTCTTGCTGCCTAGAGGACAGGCCCCAGGGGAAGGGGATGGTCTAGCATCCTTCATTTGCCACATAACTTCTTATGTGTCTTTGCTCCCCAAGGAGCTGGACTAACACACCACATGTGCAAGGGCCAGGTACTCACCAATCTCCTCGTATCTCATCACTGTCCCCAAGTTTGCATTTTCATCTGGAAGAGAAGAAAGAGAGGGTGCTAGTGTCCACAGCCCATCGAGGCTGTGGCTCACTAGGGTGTTGTGTGAGTGGCTCATGAGCCGTCGCGTGGGGTGTTGGGTCAGTCTTTGGAGAAGTCAAAAAAAGGACCAGGTCCCTCTTACCTGTACCTTTCTCCTGCCTGTGCCTGGCACTGCCCAAATTGTATCAAAGAGATAGTGACAAAAATACAGTGACAACTCCGCATCTGTACAGCCAGGCAGCACGTGGCTGTGCTGAGCATCAGGCTTGCTGCGTGGCAGCGGCTGAGCGGGGCGCTGGAGCGGGTCCCAGTGCTGGGGAGTGTGGGAAGGCTCATAGCACCCCATGGCAGCCAGGCTTCAGCAGTGCAAGGCTTGGCTGCAACTCTGGGACGAAAAGGAGCATGTGGGATCCAGGTCCTTGCCGTGAGCTAGGGCAGGGGAGCAAGACGACGGTATGAAGTGGAAGCAGGGATGGGGCTGGATATTTTCCGTGCTTACCCACGAAGGTGAAGCGCTCCATCGGCGGGCGCACGCAGCAAATACGGCTCAGGCTTTCACCCACCTTCCCTAAGATCTTTGCTGAAAACAAGAAGAAGAAAAATAATTTGAAGAGAGACTGCTCTGGGGCCAACCTACCAGCCCAAAGTGCCCCTGGCCACACTATTCCTCCTCAGCTTTAAAATGATTTTATAGCCACATAGCCCTGACTTGCTATGTGGCTATACAAATGCAGAGGGGAAGGACAGAAACATGTAGCTGAAAACGCGGAGAAGCTGAGCTAGTTTGCAGCAGGATCATGGGTTTAAGTCAATATAATTCTGGAGACATAGAAACCTTTTCTTTATAATGGGGGAATATTTAGTCTCAACCAAAACTGAATGTGAGTAGTGAGGGCTAGAGAAGCATCCCTGGTTGAGCTCGGAGAAGATGGGCTTGGGAAGCATGAAAGTGTCGCATTCTTCCCCGTTTCCAGTGGTGCAGGTGCTCTGAAAGGCTGAGAAAAGGACAAGGGAAACCAGTGTGTCTGGCAGAAAGGGAAGACGTGCTTCACCATCAAATAGAAGGAAGACCTCCTGGCAGCTAGCAAGAGGACTCGACCCAAATGAGCGCGAGTGGCAGACTCCGATGGGAAGGGCAGGCATAGGTAGGTGGCTGTCGCCTCCTCTCCCTCTGCCCATGAGACCTACCTGCGGTGGGCTTGTTGGAAACGGTGTTGTTGTTCTGGTAGATGGGCTGTGGAGACTCGTTCTGGGGCTGTCCGATCACTGGCGTCATGGAGGGGGTGTTCACGTTGGAGAGGATGCAGCCCGTCACCCTCTGCAACCAGGTGAGAGAAGTATCAACCCATCAGTCCACATGTTACCCCGGAGTAAACCTGCCCTTTCCTCCCAACCTCTCTGCAGTCCCTGGGGTGGTGCGAGGACCATGGGCGTCCCAGGCAACACCCAGTTCAGAGGCTCCCTGGCTCCTACACCAAGTTCTCCTGCTAGATCGGTTGATGTTATTTAGAAATAAAACTCACTGAAAACTGTGAGTTGCTCTGTGTTTGTGCAGAGTTGCGTGGAGTCACGGTGTCTCTGGATGTTTTTTCCCTGTGAATTGTTTTGGTTGCTTCTTGCAGCCGTGCAGTTTGAGCGTGCTGCAGCGAGGACCCCACGCTGACGCGCACGGCTTGGCCGATCCTCATGGCAAGGTCCCTCAGCACTGCTCAGCGCAGGGAGCAGCCGCTCGGCCGCGCGCCGCCTCCGGCCACGTCCTGCCCGTGCAGCCACGCGTGCCCGGCCACCTGCCCACCGCGCTCTGCACGCCAGCCAGGCCTCCTGGGGGCTCCAGTCCCTGCAGGCCCGCTCGTGCGAGCCCCTCTGCTTTGGGCTGGGTAGGCTACTCGTGAGTTTGTGTCACGCTGTCATGTATTTATTCATTCCCTCATCCTTGGTTTGCTCACTTTATCTAAACACTGTCAGTCCTCTTCACACCTCTCCCTGCCCCAGTGGTTACCCCCCAAAAAGTACTGCAGCCTCCTGGCTCTAGGGGCTGCCTGGGGTTTGAGGGACTTCGGAAGCCCTCTGAGCTCCTGAAGCTCTCTGGGGATTTTCCAGCTCTTGTTTGGCTGGCTTGCTGAGTCACCCCCACTGGTTAATGCAGCAATTTTGGATCTGCTGAGCTGTTCAGCTGATAAGCAGGGACTCTCTATCTCCTTTTCCCCCTTGGGATTGAGCGAGATATCAGGATTAATGTTAGCCTACAGCTAACCCCTGACACGCTGTTTTCACTTGTGCTCTGCTCCTGGTCCACAAAAGACTCCGGCAGCTGCTGGCTGCTGCTGGAGGTGATGCTTGTCTGAGTTCCAGTGAGGCCAGAGCCTTCCCTCCCTCTTTGCCTCCTTAGCAGAAATGAGTGCTTTGCTGATTACCTCTTCAAGCAGTTTTAGAAAACAATTAATTTTTGCATTAAATGATGTCGTTGCCTAAACCTTGTCAATCTACTGCTACTTTAGGAAGAGCAAAAGCCCGTTTCTTTCCTGTTTACTGTGGATGACACGAGGACCTAATGAAGAAGGCCTGTTTTGCTCTTCCTACCAGGTAAGGGGAGTACAAGAAGGTAGTTTGTGCTGTCCTTCCAGCTCAGAATTTCAGGTATAATTCTGCATCTTTGGGACCACCTGTAGGCTGCTCTATACGTGTTCCCGTGAGGCCACCAGCCTGATGGCGTCGGGTGGTGTTTGTGCTCACTCTGGACGCGACCCCTTGCTGTGGCGGGCTGCTTGCCCGCGCCACGCCGCTGCCCTCCGCTGTGCCCGGCGGCACCCCGCTCACCTTCATGAGGTCGCGGTGGTGCTCCAGCACGCTGCACGTGGTCTGCCAGGTGTCCTGGTAGCACTCCCAGGGGTCCACCCTGCGCGAGGCACAGCGAGGCAGCGGCGTCAGCTGGCGGCTCCGGCCTCGCGCTCGGAGCCGCCGCGCTCGCTCTGCCCGTGCCGCGTCCCCCCTCCAGCCTCCCGGCCCTTCCCAAGGGCAAATGCTACTAGCCTGCGTCTTTGCTGCGTGAGTTTGTTTGTTTTTCCCTTTTTCTGTCACAAAATTAGTATTAAGGCAGGGGTGGGGGTCTCTTGGGCAGTGGTCCCTGGCAGGCCCAGTGGAGCAGGAGCTTTCTGGGGACAGCCCTGCTTGTCACCAGCCCCACTGGTGCTGTTGGGCTTGACCGCGCTCCGAGGGCGGATCTGGCAGGCGCCCAGGCTGGGAAGCAGCTTGGGCCCCGCTGCCACCTGCACTCTGGAAAAGAGCAGGAGGGAACAGGGAGACAAGGAGCAGCCAGGTGAGATCAAGCAGAGAAGCAGGAGTGGGAAGCTCGTGCTACCTTGGGAAGCGAGCAGGGCTGCAGGAAGGGACGATGTGATGCCCATCACTGATTTGCTGCTCTACTGGGGAAGGAGGGCTCTGCTGTGGCAGTGCTTGGCCCTGCGCTGCTGACCTAGCCAGCACACAGCTAACGTGATGGCTGCGGGGCTGCTGCACTCGCCGCCTGCCTGCTCGGTGGCTGTGGGAGCCCGCGGTGCCCCGCGCGGTGCCCACGCCGCCCGCGGGCCGGCGCTCACCTGATCCAGTCGGAGGCCTGCACGGCCAGCTGGCACATGGTGAGGCGGTGGCGGCTCGAGACGAGGCCCTGCAGGAGAGCAGAGAGGGGAGGGTGGCGCGGAGGCGAGCCTGGCGCCCGGCCCCTTCCCGGGCCGAGCCCGCATCCCGCACACGCGTCTCCTGCATCCTTTCCCGAGGCAGAGCGCCAAGCTCACTGATACGAGATGGGCTCTCGGTATCACCCCTGCCTGCAGGGGCTGTCTAAGGTACCCAGGGGGAGAGGGGTCCCTGTCTTGCCTGGGTTTCGACTGCAGAACCACACCAGACATGGTCATTTTTTGATGCTCTTTTCTAACGATGAATCTCTCTCCAGCTTCACATTTCTTTCTCTAAAATATATTTAAAAGGTCTGTCTCTGTATTGGGCCATCCTTATAATAGAGTCTGGCTTTAAATTCATAGGGTTTAAGCAAAAAAAAAAATCAAAAAACCACCATCACTTTTTGAAGAACACTTCTCTTTGCTTTCTAGTAATTTGATAATAGATTCTCACTGCAAGGTAAGCAACAGGATTAGAAGTGCATTTGTCTCTTTCCTTTTGAGATTTCCCGAGGGCCAAGGGAGAGAAGGGCTCACTGCAAGGGTTGCAACAAGATCGCAGCGAGGAGCGGAGCAGCACCGCGTTTGCCTCGGTGCTCAGAAACACCGTGCCGTGCATGGGAGAGGAGACCAACCCACCGTCTTGCCGTAGGAGTCGTGTACAGGCGAGACGATCCCTCCGATGACGATGAACCGCCCCGTCTTGTGCAGGTAGTCGCGGGCTCTCTCTGCAGGAAGAGAGTGCAAGGACAGTGAGTATGTGAGCCCGAGTAACGAGGATCCACGGCCACCAGCTGCCTCAGGCTGTCCTGGCCAAGCTCCCTTGGAGCAATTCGCCCTGGCTCTGCTCTGGAAAGCTCCAAACTACCCCGGGGCTCTTCTGGGAGAGCAACCAGCCCTCCATGCCAGAGCAAGCCCAGCTCTGCTCAGCAGAGGGCCTCTGTGTGCAGGGCCAAAGGCCAATTCACGGGCTGATAAAAATACTTCGAACACACAAAACCAAACATCCCGGGTGGCTGCAGTGTAGCTCTGCGCTGCCTGGCCTTGAAGCACTGTGTGAAAACTGCTCACCTCAATGGCAAACTAATGCCCTGTGCTCAGATCCACGCAGAGGACGCGGGGACCTGTGAAGGGAGCAAAGCCCAGCACCTTTGGGGAACAGAGAGCAGTGCCAAAACGCCTGCAAGGGCGACTGAGGCCAGCCCGGCCCGTCAGCTCCAAAGGAAGGTGCAGGACGAGGAAGAGCGAGACTGTGGACATGGGTTTGGATTCTCTCCCTGATGCCTCTCCCTTTGTGCCTGGTGAGGGTTACTGCTTGGTGCCAGGCAGGAGCTTTCGGAGCAGCTGGGAGATGATCGATGTTTTTCTGGGCCACAAAGTGTCTCTTCTGACAAGGGCTCCGTGGAGAAGGGCAAGGTGAAAAAAGAGACAATACCCCCACTCCGAGCTTTCCTTGGCCGCCAGGCTGCAGAGAGAGCTCGGCAGCGGCGCTGCTTGCCACGCATGGTGCTGCAGCTGCCCACGCGTCACTGTCACGCTCAGGCCTTCCTGGCTGTGACATCCTGCAGGGACTTTTGCAAGTGTGTGACAACCTTGATCAGAGTGACTGAGCTCAGCGCGGACGTGACGGGAAGAGCAGCTGCCAAATTTTGAGCTGTTCCAACGCACAGGGCAGGCCACGACACTCGGTGGGGATTTCAGGAGCCCACGGCAAAGTTTTGGAGCTGAGTTTTGGCTTCCAGGCTGTGCCTACAAAGCGGGCAGGGCAGAGCAGATTGTGCTGAGATCATCTCTCATGAGCCTGGATCTGGGATGCAGACCTGCCTGGCGAGTGTGGACACAGGGCAGCTCCTTGGGGCCTGCAGGATCATCTGTACATGGGTAATATCCAGGTCTCTCTCCTTGTCAGGGATTTGTTTTTCTGCTGCCCAGTGAGGGCTGGGTGTCCAGGACAGTAGGAATTGCTTGTCCAGAGAGAGCAAGAACAAGAAAAAACCTCATCCCAAATGGCTGTTAGCCCTGCCCCGTCACAGCCATGGGGTATGGAGAAGGGAGCAGGCTACATCAGCCCTGCTTTCCTCGAGAGGGCCGTTTGCCAGAGGGCTTGGATTACCAGTTTAGAGGATTTTTAAAGGCAGCGCTTAGTGCCTGCCTTTTCTGGGAGTTGA
>JAWLRI010000980.1:665708-679148 GCA_034781795.1 Crypturellus tataupa | reverse complement strand
GAGCCTGGATCTGGGATGCAGACCTGCCTGGCGAGTGTGGACACAGGGCAGCTCCTTGGGGCCTGCAGGATCATCTGAACATGGGTAATATCTGGGTCTCTCTCCTTGTCAGGGATTTGTTTCTGCTGCCCAGTGAGGGCTGGGTGTCCAGAACAGTAGGAATTGCTTGTCCAGAGAGAGCAAGAACAAGAAAAAGCCTCATCCCAAATGGCTGTTAGCCCTGCCCTGTCACAGCCATGGGGTATGGAGAGGGGAGCAGGCTACATCAGCCCTGCTTTCCTCGAGAGGGCCATTTGCCAGAGGGCTTGGATTACCAGTTTAGAGGATTTTTAAAGGCAGCGCTTAGTGCCTGCCTTTTCTGGGAGTTGAAAACAGTCAAGGGCCCCTGTTCTGGGGCAGAGGTAAAACCTTTCCAGCTCTACGGGCCTCTGCTGCCCAGCAATTAGGGGAGCAAACACTGTGCTGCTTGAGGCTGCCGCCTGGACCAGAGTCTTCCCCATCCCCATCCTGGGTGGTGCTCCCAACTGCAGCACCACCTCAGCAGGCGAGAGCGTTTTTTCCTCCTCCTCTCCCCAACAAGGCTCCCGGGGCTGCCCCGAGCCGCATCTGCTGCGGGTTTATTAGCGAACCTGCTCATGGGCAGCGCTGGCTCCAGTGCCCAGATGGTGGCTGGGTCTGAGCCCTGGCGGGAGGCTCAGCCCTGGCTGGGCACCACGGCGTGTTTGCCCGTGTCCGTGTCGGTGCCATGCGCTTGCTCTGCAGCTCTGCTGGCGACTAATGCACCTGCATCCTTCTCCATCACTCAATTCTCCCTCCGAGTCTTTGTGCTCATCCTGACACCCGCTATTAAATTTCATCCCGTTTCTGTTACTTCCACCCTCAAGGTCACCCAGCTCGGTGGCAGTCTGATGCTCATCTGTGGTGACAGTGGCTCTCAACGCTGTCTCTTCAGCAAATTGCAGTAGCATATTCCTGCTTTTAGCCCCACCATCATTCATCCCGTTTCCACTAAGCTGCTTCCAAAACCCGTCCTGGAGGGATCTGCCTGGCAGCCCCAGGATGGGTCCTTGCTGGCCATAGCCTTCCCTTGCGCAGGTGCTCGTGGCCTCCCGGCTCGTGCACTGCGCCCGGCTCCGCCAAGGCCTCCCGGCGTTCCTCATTGCTGCTGCGTGTGGGCTGGGCTCGGAGCCCCAGCCACGGGCCAAGGAGGGGATTTTCAACAGGCAACGTTTAAGAGTATAAATACTCCTGCAACTTCATTCAGTTCCCATGGGCTCCTTTGGGAAATTCCCCCAGAAGAAAAAAAAAAAAAGCGCAAATTCACGTGTTTTCTGCTTCCCTGAGGGGACGCGCAGAGAAAAAAACGGGGCTCAGGAGCTCTCACTGGCTGGTGGAATAGCGCTTTTCTGAGGATTCTCCACATGAGGATCCAAGGAACAGGAATCCCGTTTTCTCGTAACGCAGCAGTAATGCCTCCTGTAAGCTCTCCTCCTGTCCCCAAGGATGCCGAAGCCTTTATGCTCATTTTGTACACAGTTCCTTCACTCGGGCTCCCCCGGGCGCACATTTGCCATCACGCCACTCCTCCCCGGGGACCGCTGTGCCTATATCTAAAGCAGCTGCGCCCAGAGGAAGGAAGCACAGGAGCCACCTAAGAGCAGATTTTGCCCCGTACCGGCGGCGTCGGCTGCGGAGCGGCACAGCAGCACCGGGGCAGCGCGTGCCGTGGGTTTTGCCACATCTCTTTCGGCACTGGGGTTGCTGCGCTGGTTTATAGCGACCGTGTATCGGCACTCCCGATGCTGTGAACAAAAACAGCTATGGTGCCAGGTAAAAATCAGGAAAAGAAATATAATTGCCTTGTACCTTTCTTTTTCCCCTAGTGCTCAGAGCCGCTCCAGTGCTCTGCAATAGCCTGCGGGAGATTTTTCATGCACCTCTTCTTCGGGCTCCCCCTAAATCCTTCCCCTGGCTTTCTGCCCAGCGCAAGCCAGCTCCCGGGGATGCCAAAATGAAGTTAAATAATTGGATCTGCATAGCAGCACAGTGAGTAAAACTCGGTTGCCCAAATGTATAAATTGGATATGGAAAAGCACCTACAAAACCTTGTGATCCCCTTGGGGTGCTCAGGACATGCTGGGCAGTTCCTTAGTGATCGCACTGTCCGTCCTTACCAGGGACTGGTGAAGGTGCCCAGAAGCCGCATCCAATGCATTTGCCAAAATGCACTGGAAATGCAGTGGGAAGAAAGGATATTCTCCATTTCCTTGCATATGTGATGACCAGCTAGGCCTAAGCAACGTGAAATGCTACTTGTTGTTCTGCCTCTGCATGTGAGCAGAAAAGCAGCCTAATTGGCAGCATTTCCAATCATCCCTGTCTTTCCGCTTAAGCCTTGGGTAGTGGAACAGAAAGAGACAGAAAATTAAAGTGCAAACCTTCCGCTTAAGGGGGAGTTTTGAGATTCAGTCCTTTTGTCTTGATAAACTCTGTATTTTTGATGCTTTTTCTTCAGCCACCTTCAGCTCTTGGACTCCCTTTACAGGGCCGCTGTCACAGGCTACCAATGACTCCCCAGCCCGAGGGCCTAGGGTACGCTTTTAAAAACAAATGCTTGCTTTCTGTGTTCAGCATCGTGATTCTATAACGGGGAACTGTAGGGCCCCGCGACGGCTTCTGCCTCCTAGTTGCTCTGTTTGGCTGATACTGATGTTAACGCCTGGCCCATGGGCGCAGGGGAGGCCGCGAGGTGCAGGCAGCAGAGCTGGGATCGCATCCACAGAGACTACTGCAACCTCTAGAGCCAGCGGCCACCACGTAAGGGCAAGCACAGGCTCTGGATCTGAGAGGGGCCGGAACGGCTCCTCGGCTGGGAGGCGGGAGACGTTGATGCCTGACATACGCTGGGGAGCCGGGGTGGGCGAGCCTGCACCTACGCTTACATTGCAATGTGGTTTTAAAAATATATATTAAAAAAAGGGTAATTCCCTAACAAAAATGTCGGATTTAAAATTAATTCATCCTCTCATTAATTCCTACTTTGCCCTAACTTGATTTTTGTCGCCAAAAGAAGATTAGAAATACTAATCCATTATCTCTAAGCCTCCTCGTTCTCATACAGTGTATTTATAAATGGACTAATATAACATTAACTGTTGAGAAACCCGAACTGCTTCTGCACAAGCCGTGCTTCATGCTTGCAAAGGTTCTGTTTGCCTTGAGCTTTTGATGGCAAAAGCCAGTCATTTCTCATGGCTATCAATGTCTTGATGTCCGTCTGAGCTTTAAATAACCCAGAACCGAGTCCGTTCCCTCTAGGGATTTGTTTCCCAACTGCACCAAATTTTCTAAATTTTAGATCTCAAGATAGTTCAGAGCAGAGTCCTCACCCACAGCCCCAGCCTGCTGGGAAAAAAAAAACTGTCCTTCAGCAACCAGCCCTGCCTCTCTCAGGAATACACACAAGCAAAGCATCAGCAATGTATAGAAACCCAAGAAGAAAACCCTTACGGTTCTATTAACCGCAGCCGGAGAAAGTATTGCCCTATTTATACAGCAAGTCTAATAGCTTCAGGAGGACAAATCCCATCAGCTGCTAATGTGCAGCTGCCCTTGCAGCGCTCGCGGAGCCGCGTGCCGCTGCACAGCCCTATGCGCCGCTGCGCTGTGCGTCACCATAAAATTGGTCATTTGCTTTCTAAACTGCACGTTACTCTTTAGAGAAACCAATAAAAATTAAGTTGCGCTTAATGCCAAGATGTAAAAGTCAGGATCTGCCCTTCCAGGAGCTTGGAAACTACATATGAAATGCCAAACAGAAGATGAATAGACATGGGAAAAAATATCTTTATTGACTAGTAAATCTAGGCAAGATTCCCAAGCAGTGTCTAAGCCAGAGCTGCAGAGCAGCCTCGCTCGAGCCGTGCGCCTGCCCGGCGCGGCGGGTGGCCGGCCTGGTCCCGGGCACCAGGTGCATCCGCTCTGCATCACTGCAGTTAAGGCTTCCTTTTCTCCAGCCTGAGTTTGCCTGGGCTGAGCTGCTTCTCAGAGTATAAAATCACAAGGCTATAGGCAGCCTTGGCCAAGCCTGTCTGAACGCGTTAGTTTATCGAGCTGTGAGTATTGCCCTATATATGCAGCAAGACAGAACTGCTTTTAAAGAGGCGCTGGGGCTGTTTGACTCATTTTCTGCTTGTCCATTTTGGTGCTTTCTGTCTTTGCCTGGAGTTGGGCCAGTTATACATTTCACCCTTCAGGTAGCCCTTAATCAAAGAGAGTGGAATAGCTTTGCTTTCCTCTTCTCATTTCTATTCCTTATGGTGAGCTGTCTACTCGCACCCCAACCACCTTTCCCTGCTTGCGAAAAGAATTTCACCAGGAAAAAAGTAAAACAGTTCTGGAAAGGAAAACCATCGGTCTTGGCAGGCCGAGTCCTGCTTCTGTGGGGGCTTGTCCCCCTGGCCAAGCTGGCTTTGCAGAGCCTTGCTTGCTTTGTGCTGGCTTGCCAGAACCACACTGGCCCAAAACGAAATGGTTTTCACTGAGGAGGCTCATGCGGCCAAAGCTGTCATTCCAGCCCTGCACTACTTTGTTTTTTTCCTGTGTAAATTATTCTTAGTGCTCCAGACGCTCTTGTATCATTTTTGAAGGGCGCTGACATGAATACCCCCCCAGGCAAGACCCCGCCGAGAGGCACGTTAGCCTCCGCGCGCGGGAGCTTCCTGGCCCGCGGCCCCGCTCGCCACGGCCACCGCTGCGCTTAGCCGGGTGCCTTCGGGAGGCAGGTGACGCTTCGCGGGTGTCCTGCAGGGAGACGAGCGGCCGTCCCACTCAAAGCAAGGCAGGGCTTGCAGGGCAGTGCTCAGTCCGGGCATTTTAACCCAGTGGGCGCCTGGCAGATGGTGGCTGCAGCCGTGGAGATCCCATGAGGAAGGGAGAAGCCCCAGGTAGGGCTCATGTTTCATCTTCTTGACTTGCAAGGAAAATCTCCCTGGTGACCAGATTGTTCCCTTTCCTTTGCTCATCTTTTCCCTTCCTCCGCTGCAAAGGGGCACTGTCTCTATTTTTAGCCTTATAGATTTCCTGGGAGATCACGGGGAGGAAAGGCCAGTGGCAGGATATGCTCCAGGGCTGTGAACGTTACAGTTGAGCGTTCTACCACGTTGCAGCAAAAAAAAGGTGTGTTACTCCCCACCCCAGTAGGAATTTGTGCTTATTTAAAAGATGTTTCCTTTGGCAGTTCTTGCTGAGTATGTTTAATCGGCAACACTTCAGCTCCTCTGGCGCAGCTCCATCGCCTAAATTGCTGTTAATGAAACCAAGTATGTCTTGTGTTTAATTTTTCAAGGTGTGATTTCAAATGTTTGCTTTGCCTTGGTACCTGATTCACCTGCATCTCTAAGATCTCCTTTTTCTTTTATTCTCTTTTACTTTATGAAGCTCTCAGCTTCATAATTAGCTCCTAGCTGAGTTTTCCCTGGCTCCTGGGTCACGTTGCTCGTAGCTTGCTGAAGTAGCCGCCTCCTAAAGCAAATTCTCTCAAAATTTCGCTATGATCTGGGCAGGGAGATAGGCATCTCTTCACAGATCATTTGTGTTGCTGTCAGACTGGAAGGAACATGCAGGAAGACTTGCACAGTCTCAGCTGCTCTGCCCTGAGAGCAAGGAGGGGATGTGCAGAGAGCTGGGAGCAATACCAGCCCTTTCTAGGGCATGTCTCAATTTGCTCTATATCCACACATAAAAATGTTTCCCAGGTGCCTCGTTTGCCTTTCAAGCGATTTGGCCTCTGCTTCCCTCCCATTGGAGGCAGGATGGTGCTGAGGATGAGGCAGGCACTTTTCCACTCCTCCGGATCTCTTCTCCGGTGCAGAAGGGTGACCCACGTCCACAAGCTCCATCTGGACTAGCCTTTGGCCAGCAGCTCCTTCGGAGCCTAAATGTTGCTTCCTACCTCGGGCCTGAATTGGGCAAAATGCCAAGAGTTATTCTCAGTCTAATTGAGTGGCAGATCTATATCTATGTATTTCTGTATCTATATCTATATTCTATATTTATATCTATATTTGCATAGCAAATCAGAGTAGTGTTCTTGGCCGCAGTGATGCTAGCTCGTTGGCTCAGGCTGGGTCTCCAAGCTGACCTCATGTGCAAGGAACATGCACGGAGTTGGCAGGAGTTTTTGGTGGTTTGCAGGGGTTTTGGAGTCTGGAAGGGCCGGGTGGTTCACGGTGCTGTTTTGGCTCCTCAGCCCAGCATGGGGACCTCTGTGTCCAAGATGTTGGACTTTCGGAGGCCTTTCAGAGGCACTACTGCTTCAGAGCCTCTCGGAGGGTCTCGTTTAGCTTCCCCGAGGAATTTTGTTTGGAAGAAGTAGTCCATAAAACCTCCCTATAACACTATGATAATTTTCCACTCCAAGCTGATTGCTGCACTGTGCGTTTTCTTCCCCAGTTAGTCCATGGACACATCCTGTCGCTGTGCTAACAAGAAACTTGGAAGAGACTTTCGCACACTAAGTTGCTTCAGTTATTCCTGCAAATTTGTTTGTAGCTTTTCCTAGCCACAAAGGAGAAATGGCCAACAAATACCCTGAAACTGGTAGCAGAGGATGAGGCTCTGGATGCCCCAGGGAAAGGCAGTTGGAAGCCTTGATCTTCCCGGCTGAGAGTGGCCCCCGGAGCCCAGCCCAGCCAGGAGAGCTGTGCTCCCACCATCTGTTGGCCATGATGGCTCCGCAGCAGAAAAGCAAAACCAGGCAACAAGAAAAGGCTGGCAGATTAGTTACTTCATGGAGAGCTGACCTAGAAATAGCCGTGCATCTGTAAAAGACCCAAAAACGGTGTCAGGGCAGGGACGGCCCGAGTGAGATCGCTGCGGTTTGAGCTGATGGCTTCTCAATTATTCTCTTCTCCCAGAGCCGGAGCGCTGCACAGGGATGATGACCGGCTTGAACTGCTGCACAAGGCCCCTGGAGCTGGGCTGCATCTCCCAGCGCAGTGTTTTGGTTTACCAAGGAGCGCCTCAAGCCACCTCCAGGCGAGTATTTGGCAGCATCAGTGTAACATGTAGCTCTGGCAAAGGAAATGAGCCTTTATCTGAGTACAAACCAGGAGACCAAACAGCTCCATGGCCGGTGCAATATTGCTCCACCGAGCAGCCGGCCCAGAGCTTACGTTATGTGGCTGTACTCTGCTTCCATTATGCTCTAAATATCTAAATATCAGTAATAAATCCAAGCTGTTTGGCAAACAAAGAACATGTCCCTGCAGTTCCCAAGCGTTTGCTCCCAGGTGATGCGTGTTGCCCCAGCCCGGTGGAACGGGGCAGGCAGAGCAGCAGGCGGCACACAGCAAAGGTTTTCTTATCCTGCCTCGCAAATGCTCTTGTTCTGCCCCCAGTGGGACCGCAACGGCACGGCGGAAGGAGGCCAGGCACCTCGGTGCCGCGTCCCCGGGGAGGCTCCCGGCTCCCCGCAGCCTCGCGGAGCTGTGTCAGGAAGCTCTTAAGAAAAATAAAACAGAAAAGGGGGGGAAAAGAAAAAAAGAATGAATTCTCTCACTTGCTTTCTGCTGCCCTCATTTCTCTTTGCAAGCACTCCATTTGTTTTCCTTTTGGAGCCCTGGTATCACATCAAAGGGAGCGTTTTGTAGACCCTGGCGTGTGCGATGTTGCTCCTCCAGGTTGACAGGCCACGATCGCAGCTCGACGGCTCCAGCAACAGCAGCGAGACCCGTCGCTCATTCCTGCTTCACAGGGACCACGCGGTGGCTCTATCCCTCCATTTAACTCTCTCTGGACACCCGTGTTCCCCATGCTGCAACCCCCAATGCACAAGAGGGCTTTGCTGGCAGAGACATCTGCATAGCCGCGTCTCCTCCAACCATGCATTTTGGGGAAAAAGCTCTTTCTTTGCACACCTATCCTCCAGCCCCCTCCAAAGTGAAGCTGCTCTCGCACAAAGCTAAGTGGCCAGGAGCAAAATGGCTCTTCCAAGATCTTCCTGCGGCAGCCGTTCCTCTAAGCCCCAGCTTGCAAGACCTGGGTAGGACAGAGGGCAGCCTGCGTTTCGTGGCACTTCTTTCGTTTCTGCTGGGCCAGGGGCCAGGCCGCACTCTGTGCAGCGGCACTGCCGGAGAGACAATGTGATGGCTCCCAGCCCCTCGTGAGCGCTGCTAAATGCTGGAGCACCTATAAATATTTGAAAAGGCTCTTTGAGCCGTTATCGATGGGGTATATGCTGGTGCTGGGGAAAGCTCCTGCTCCCTGCAGGTCATAAAGGAGATGCAACCGCCTACAGCTGCCGAGAAGGGCCTGGGAAGGAAGGGATGCACTGGGAAAGAGGTGACAAAAACCCAGAAGGGACAAACAAGGGTTGGCTGCAACTGCAGATATCTAAAGAGCCCCCAGCCCAACGCTCCCGCTGCCTGCCCAACGCTCCCGCTGCCTGCCCGCGCTCCCGCTGCCTGCCCAACGCTCCCGCTGCCTGCCCGCGCTCCCGCCTGCCCTTTCCCAGCCGAGCTCATGCCAGGCGGGGCTGGCGGCGCGGAGACGCGGTGCAGGGACGGGGCCGCCTGGGCGCTGGGGCTGGGCTCCCGCTCCCTCGCACGGTGTTCACGGACTGGCAGGATGGAGAACTTGCCCTGTTGCTCCGCTCACGTGGGCCCCCTGCCTCAGCGATTAAGCTGTTTTGCAGTCCAGTCATCTCGGCAACTAAGAAGGTCTGATATGGGAAATTGAGGTTATTAACACAAGGCAACAGAAATAAAAAGCTCAGCTTCTGCCTTTTTCCCATCTGAGCATGTGAAGTTCCCCATGCTTACCCCAAAAGGCAGTTTACGTAACGTGCCAGCCTGCAAGGCTGCCCCTTAGAGGGCTGTTGGACCAAGCAGTGAGTGGCCTGTGGGGCTTTTCCTTGCTCAGGTTCCCTGAAGAAGCAACCCAACAGAGTTTACTTTCGATGCTGGCGTTGTCTGCATCGCTTTAGACTGCAAATATTTTTCTGCCATCCACCAGCCAGGATAGAAATTCTCCTCAATAACAGGTGCATGTGGGATATCGGCAAAACTCAATTTGAATCAGACAGGAGCAGGATGGAAGATCCTGGTGGTTTGCTGAATTTCAGGAGTTTGGATTCATCCTGCCTGTAAGCTACGACGTTCTGTGCATTGCCCAAGGATTGGCATTTGCTTTAAAGGAAGTAAATAGGAGCATCTGTGACTTAAAGCACCTAAGTGTCTACGTTACTGAAGCTCCTCAGGCAAAGGCCAGGTCTGAACAGCACTGTGCAAACTTCATCCAGCTGCCTGGACCGGACTGAAGCACCACACACCAGCACAGCAGATGAAAAGGCCAGAGGCACATAAAGATAGGTACTTACAGACATTACAGACCTGATTAACATCACCTACTGGCTCTTAAAAGCTCAACAGCACCAAACAACAACAATAAAAACATTTAAAAAGGCCAGATGCCTCCAAGCCTGAGGAGAGACTCCCAGTCCTCTCCCTGAGTCCTGCCTGAGTCGCCTTCTCTGGGTTGCTGCCAGGTCCAGCAAGCTGGTGTTGTCACCAGCCCCCATGTCCTTGTGCCCTCTGGCTTTGAGGCGGCTGCAGCGAGTAGGTCAGGTCCAGGCAGCCACTTGAGGCCCTGAAGTTGAAGCTGAGGCCAGGCTGCTCTGAGCGCTGCGCAGAAATAGAGCAGCAAAACTGCAGAACTGGTGGGAAACCCTGTTTCCTCAAGGCCAGAACTTTGCATAGGAAAGGGCTCGTTATGACAACTTTCATCCCTTTATAAAATCAAGGAAAAAAATGTCTAAATTGCTGAAACAAGGAACGCTGGCAGTTGCAGAACAACGTTTCATTCTGCAAGTTAAGAAAAATAAATAACCAAAAAGAAAACAGAAACAAAAAGATCAATATTGAAACACCACGTTTAGGCCAACCTGGCACTATCACCACCGAATGCAGTTTCCATTTGCAGAAATGGTCAGAACCCTCCATGCATCACACATAGTCCTGGGCCAGGACAGACCCTTACCTGGGCTGAGCTATGGAGCAAGTCGCTCAGGAAAACCCTCTTCCCGAGGCCCAGCCGTTCATCGTCTCGCTGCTTAATAATGATAAGCACAAACCCTGGAGCCTCTGCCCTTGCACCCGTGATTACTTCAAGCCCAGCGTCATGCTCTAAACTCCTGTTGAAATGAACCACGTTTTCACAGCCTCTATGCTTTAGAATGCTTTTTCTGTCTTAGCAGCTGGGCTGCCCTGGCTGGTCACCCTGCAGTAGGAGATCGTGGTTGTGTTGGGCCCCCAGGGCCGGGGCAAGGCAGGGAAAGGATGGAATAGCCCAAGGAAAGGCAGGCTCGTGGGCTGGATGAGCGCCAGCGCTGTGTTGGCAGAGCTGCGTGCATGAGACTTTGCTTTGACATTGGCTTTTGTCCCTTGAGTGGCCCCGCTTGAACGAGGAAGAGGCAGCGGATGAAGCACAGGGAGGCCAGGATGGAAATGGAGACTCTGTAGCCGGCAAATCCAGGCAGCGACAGACCCATCAGGGTGGTCAATGGCACCGCTCATGAGCCCCGCTGGCTCCATCCCTATAGACCTCCTCTGTCCTCTTCTTTCTCCCTTTCCCCCACGACGTCAACATCCTAAACTTGAGTCCCTGGTAAATAATACAGCAGGTTCAGCTCAGCGCAGGCCAAGCAGACCAAGTGGACAGCCCGGAGCCCACCTAACACTACACACAACCCTGGGAGGGTTTTCAGGGCTGTGCGGATGATGCCTCAACTCCTTCATGTGGGTGGCTCTGTAGCACATCCTCCCACCTGCATTTCTATTATGTCTTTTTATATATTAATATTTTATATCTATTATGCATACACAGAGACGTGAATCAGACTCCTACAGTGAGGATGGCTGCCCCAGGCTTGTCATGAGCGACGGCTGGAATAAGTGGGGCTCCACATGGATGTGAGTGTCCGCAGAGGGGCCTGGGGTTGCCACAAACCCCAGCTTTCTGGAAACCCAGGAGCAATCCTGATACCCGGTCTTGAATTCACGTGACTGTTGAAAGAAATATCCCATCAGAAACCTTCTGTCCACTAGGAAAGGCTTTCACATCATAATCTTGTTTGGGTTACACAAATCTCCTATGGCTGTAGGTTGAGTTTATTCTGAATAAAATATGACAAAATCCAAACAGAAAAACGACCCTTGGCACCCGAGTGCACCTACCCTGTACTTCCTGCCTACCCTGCTCAACCAGGGTAGTGTGTTAAATTAATGACTGGTATCTCTATACTAAAGCAAAAATTCCTGTCAAGCTTATGAAGCCAACATATTTGTTGGAGAGATGAAGACAGTAGCGCTGCACAGGATCAGCCATTTGAAATGCTGCATTTGCAGGAAATAGCCCTGTTTGGCGGGACTTGCACAGCACGGGGCTCAGGCAATATCGCACCGTTGGTCCAGATTCTCCTGCCCTCCAGGGTTAGTCTTTCAGACTTTGGGGTGGAGCTTCCTTAAATAAAAATGAGCAGGGATTTAAAAGCTAAATTCTGCATCCTTTCCTTGCAGAAGAGTCACTTGTCCCTGTCAGATATCTCAAGCTCCGTATCCCAACATCTCTGCAGGATATATGGGCAGATAATTTCTGCATCAGACCATCTTCTTTAAGCTAGAACATGATTTTCTGATGTCTGAGTCTTCATTTAAAGTCTTGAGATGCTGGAGAATCCAGCAGACACCCAAATACGTTGTTTTCCTGGTGGATTGCCTCCACTCAGAAACACAGAGGCCCTTCCTAGCCTGAAGGATCCTGATCTATTCATGGCTTCTCCTCTCCTCTCCGGGATAAAAGGAGGCAGGCAGGTCCTTATAGGCCACGACCGCATTGTTCCTGGACCCCTTTTGTGGATACACACTGCGCGTCCTTCGCCCCTCGCCGCGAAAGGCTGATTTCTGGAGCTAATGTCATCCTTGTTCCTGTTGTTCCGGGAAGGCTTTTGCTAAAGCTGGGTATAAAAATAATGCAGCCTTTCCCTTCCCCTGGGTGCTCGCTGCCCACACGCCGAGGCTTCTCCCTGCCCCTTGCTCACAGCGTGGTCCGGGGGGGCGTATTCAGCGCCTCCGGCCCCGCTCCTTCCCAGCCCTTCGCCGGCGCTGCCCTGCAGGACGCGGTTGTGCTGTGCTCTGTGCCACAGGCCCGCTCTGCTGCCGGCCACCATTGCTCCTCCGGCTGCTCGAACAAGACGTCTTTAATCAAGCAGCCCGCGACAGCCGCCACAGCCGCCTGCTAACCGTCGTTAGCTGCTTCCCTACCCGCTTTGGCACGTTTTACCAGCAGTAAATTTTCCTCCAGATCGCTGATGAAGGTACCAAGCAGCGCTGAGCCGACACCAGACCTCGTCGTACGCAGCCCCGTGCTGCGTACCAGTGCCTCGCTGGTCGGCGCTCGCCAAAGCACGAAATGTCACTGGGCCTTAGCCCCTTGAAGGGGGGCTGCATTGATTATCTACTGCATTGAATGCTACTTTCTTAAGCAAAATATCTCTAAATAACATGAATTACAGGAATCTATTTCATCAGCAGTTACCTCCATCAGCCAAGACTGTGATTTCGTTCAATTACTTTTTGATTTTTAAATAATTCCTCTCATTCTTTTTTTGCTCAGGACTGGTTTTAGCTTAGGAGATGGGACTGTTTTGATTCAATAATTCAAGCACATTGCTGTCTACAACCACTTTGTTCTCTCACAAATTGAAACTGCAGTGAGGTCATTTGCATCTAGAAAACCTTCATTTTTCGGCCGGTGACCATCTCACTACAAGCTATGAGAACAAGGTGTGACACAGAAACGCCTCATGCTGATAGCTTTTTTTTTTTCCATTCAGGAACTTCGCCCCGACTCCTGGCATCCCTAGGGATGCTTCCCCAGCTGCACCACGAGCCTCCGGCGCCGCTCCCCAGGGGGACCGTTCCCACGAGCCTGCCGGGCGCTTCCGCGCGTCGGAACCGTCGCCACAGGAGCCGACCCTCCTCCTGCCATTTCCCCGGCCGCCGCCGAGACGCTGGGTCCCGCCGGGCCCCGCTGCAGCGGGGCTGCTGCTGCCCGTGTGCGGCTCCGCGGCCGCCAAAGCCGACACGAGCCGTGAGTGACGGGGACGCGTCGGCAGCGCCGGCCCCAAGGGTCCCCCCGTGGGGAGCGTCGCGGCGGCTCCGATCGCCACCCGTAACACCGCCCCCGGGGACGCGGTTCCCGTTGTTGTTTCCCGCCTGCTCTCGGTGCCGCGGGAAGGCTCCCCCGCCGCCCAAGGCCGCGCGGCCGCTTCAGCACCGCGGACAGCGGCGCCGGGCGCGCGCCGCGGCGGCGCTCACCGAACATCTGGATGTGGCCCTTGGTGATGGGGTTGAAGCTGCCGCAGGCCAGCAGGATGACGTG
>JAWLRI010000980.1:601962-664636 GCA_034781795.1 Crypturellus tataupa | reverse complement strand
TGTCCCCCGCCCCCCGCTGTCCCCCGTCCCCGCCGTTCCCGCCGTCCCCGGCAGGACTGTCCGCGGCGGCGCCGCTGCTGCTCGTGATGCCCCGGCCGCCCGCCCTCCCCCGGCCTCTTCCCGTGAGGAGGCTCCGCGTCCTCCCGCGGCGACCGCGGGAGCCTCCCGGCCCGCGGGCCGCACCCGCCCCTTGTGGGCAACTTGGCTCCTCGGGCGCCTTCCCGCTGCCCCCGGCGCCGCTGTCCGTGCGGCTCTGCACGGAGCTGCGCGGAAGCAGCCGGCGTGAGCGCGTTGCCGGCGATGGGTCCTGCCCTTGTCACCGAGCATCTCGGCTCTGCCTTAAAACGAAAAAAAAAAGACAAAGCCTCAGGCTCTCCAGGCAGAGTTTGGCGTCAGAAGTCCTCACATTTCCCACTCCGTCTTTGTTATTTTTGTTCCTCTGTGTAGAGGGTAGGTCTAGGGAGAGGGAGAATCCCTGAAAGCCATGAAATGCCTTTTATATCTGCAGCTGTAGAACCAAGTGTGTTAAGAAAATGAGATGTCCAGGTTTTCCATGGCGCAAGCCCTCAAGGGAAGAGAGCAGGGAACAGAGCCTTGGATTCCTGCTTGCTGGAGTGCTGAAAGCTCCGTCATGAAGAAATAAGGGCACAAAGATAACGATAGAAGGGGGTAGCACCCTCTGCCTAATGAAGATGCGGGGTGCTTGGGCTCTGCTGGTTCTTGGCTTTTTTGTAGCTAAGGAGGGGTAGAAAAGTTTCTGTGAAAAGTGTTCTGCGCTTGGTTTTTGAAGTTAGGATAAAAGAAACCTGAATTTCTTAGGTGTAACCACTTAATGGTTGAATAGTGAAATAATGACTCTGCAGGAATCAAGGGAGAACAAAAAAGCCAGCAGGAAAGAAAGGGATTTTTGGGCAGACTGCCTTAACTCCTCCGCTACCACATTCTTCCTTCCTGTATGAATGATTCAGTTATTTTAAGCTTAAAATCTGGTTCTGAGAAGATGGTGCTGCTTCCATCAAAGTGCAAGAGCTACCGGACACCTGGGGCCCCCACAGAAGTCTCCCAGGAGACACAAAGGTCAGTCTTACTGAACCAAGTGCTGCTTAGAAAGTTGCAGGAGGAGAGAGATGAGCTGTTCAAGATGATCTTCATATGTCGTAAGGTGACATTGGGCTTTCTTGCTCTTAATGCCTTTTCCAAGGTCACCTTTACGTGGAGCAGTGAGTTGCATTCTGCCCCGTGGGAGCTAGGGCTCCCTGGCTGGGAGTTAGGCCTGGCAGGTACTTCTCTCTGGTCTGGGTTTGAGTCACTGTTCAAGGATTTGCATTAGACCTGGTTGGGTGAGGAAGAATTTGAGAGGTAAATGTCTACTTGTAATGGAGGTTTCAGAAAGTTATCTCAAAGAGGTCTTAGGAAAAAGAGTTCACAGGGTTGGTTGGTTGGTTTGTTTGTTTTGTTTTTTTTCCCTGCTCAGATGAATGTGCTGTAGGCCTAGTAAGTCTGAGTTGGCTAGAAAACATGTTTTTTTGGGTCTTTTGTTCTGCTTTGGGAAACTTCAGATACTCGCCACAAATGGAATTTGTCTTTTGTGATAGTCTTCTGACAGTAAATATTCCACGTAGCCTCTAGGTGCAGGAGATGCTTACAAGCAAAATATCAACTACCAATAGAATTTCTAATGCAACACTACGGAAACTTCCAAACGCATCCCTTCTTTTAAAAGGCACAACTGAGCTCAATTCCACTTATGTTTTCTGTGAGGAAGTGACGTTCACTGATGATTTCATATACTCATGTTAATTATCAGTTCATCAAGTTAACAGGCTGACTGAGGTGCAGCTGTCTAAGTAGTATTTTAGAAAGCTGTGAACTGTAGTTACCAGTTGACTCTAACCTTACCCTGGTAGATTGTGGCTTTTTATACTATATAAACACAGGAGAAAAAAAAACTTGAATTACAGGGCTTGAATTCTACTACTTAGAAAGTCTAGTGCTGACAAACTAGTAGGCAGTTTCCTGTAGTCTTATGATGAGACTATAACCAACTTCATTAAAGGTTTGGCTTCTTTAATAATTTAAAATGTGGCTCTCTTTTCAAAGACTCATCAGTCGCCCCATTACGCAGCAGAAGCAGAAGTGCTTTGTGGCTGCTCCTGTGCTCTCTGCCAGCCTGACGCGCCTCTTGCAGCACTTCTTCCTCGCTGATGGAGGAGCGTAGACCTGGGGCTCGTTCTGCTCCAGGTTCCCGAGGAAGGTGACGTGGAGTTGATCTCAGTCGAAAGATGAGTGGGAATCCTGTGTGAATGAAGCCCACAGCGAATCCCGATGAGACAAGTAGAATCAGTTATTTAGTTATGTGAAGGCTTTATAAAGGAGTCTGTCTGGGCAGCCCATGCTGCTGCCCTCCTCGGCATGAAGAAGTTTTCCATCGTATCCATCCGAAAAGCCTCCTGTTCCAGCCTGATGCCTGCTGTGTCTCCTCCTGCTCCCGTGCTCTGACCTGGTGCCCATGCTGCAGGCAGGGGCTGCTGCCATTGTCCCCGCAGCGCGTTCCCTGTCCCAGCTGAACATGCCCCATACACGAGCTGTGGCTCTGGCCGCCACAGGGGCGGCTGCTCAGCTTGCTCCTGCTGATCCACAGATTTCTTGATTTGTCCTGATAGGTGAACAGGACCAATTGATGATGGAAATTATTCCTTCTGGCTTTTTAAAGTACTAAAATAATTTATGCCACTTAAATCCATTGTTTACTCCTGAATTTTAAACAGAGGATGAATAGTGGTTAGGTCAAAATTCATTGTGATGCTTCAGGGAGGCCCTTCTTAGCATTATTTTCCTCTTTAGGGGAGGAGAAGAGTGAGTCCCTGTCTTGCTTTGTCTCCTTTCCTCTCCTGTCAAGCTCAGGGCTCTTCCTACAAGGTGCTTCCAGGATTCGGTGTTAGAATTGCCACCTCTGTTTAGTATGACCAACACTTGTGATCCCCTCTGGAGGCTGAAGGTAGTAGTTTGAAAAGCCAAAGATTCATGATGGCTGCTGCTTGCTATTGTCCTGCAAGCTCTTGTACCTGTGCTTTACACCTGGGAAGGTAGAAGAGGAGGAAAAAAGAGAGGAGAAGGGGGTGGAGGGAAGGAACAGCAGAAGGAACAAGGCTGAACATCCCTGGTGTGACTAGTGCTCAACAGTTGTTCTCCTCTCCCAAGTGATTTTGATAAATTGTAATCTTCTTCTGTAGAGTTTCCAAGCTCGTTTAAGCTAGAGCAACTGTCAAGAGGGTGACTCTTAATCTATATGAAATGCCTGCTGGTGATGGCAGATCTTGGCCCTCTTTGGTTGGTGCTTGGCAAGAGCTGGCCACACAGCTGGAGGAGCCTGCTTTGCCTTTGCGCTGCTCCCAGCAGGAGATCACACTCTTCCTCACGCTCTCTCCTCATGCTAACAAGTCAGGGCTAAACTTTTGGTTAAGTCTTCAGTAAACAGGACTGGAGCACCAATTTAGGTTTAAACCATGTTTTTTTTTGTCCCCCACCACGTTGCTGGGCCTGAGCTTGTTCCCTGGTTTCATTCTTCTCGTAGGCAGGCGCGTGTGCTGACCGAGGGGCTAGGCCGTGTGGAGCAGCAGCGAAGCCCAGGCTGTGAGGACAGGGCTAGCCACACTGGCCAGTAGCAGTTACTGCTGGGACGCTCACTGAACTGGAGCACCGCTACACGAGTAGCACCTTGTTTCCTGGAGCATACGAGCCCTTGAGTGCCCTCACATCACCGCGTCCCTGTCACACGTAGCAGCATCGCTGTGCTCACTTTGCACTGGGAAAGAGGAATGAGCCCTTTTTTCCCCCCACCTTCTTGCTGCGGACGCAGCTTATCATGGATGCTGTTACTGCAGTTTTTTTCTAGCAGGCTTGAGGCTACTCTTGAAATGATGCTCCAGTGACCTAGAAGTGCAGGTTAGCGTAACTGAAGCTGTATTTTTTTTTTTCTCCAGTGATGCTTCTTGATGTAATTAGTAATTGTTCTAACTGCATGTTCCTATGTAATTTGGGCTTTACTGGAAAAGAGAAAGCTGTTTAGAGGCAGTGAAACCAGGGGATGCCCACTTAAAGGTTTGATATGGAGCAGTTGACCAGCTGCAAACCATTTTCTGAAGATGGCCTCCTTCCTTGAGTTTGGAGTGTTTTAGAGTGTTTCTTGAAGCCTCTTCATTTCAGTGCATGGTAGAAGGTGCATTTGCCAGTTAACTTCCTGGATGTTAAGCTATTTTATCTAGGTATTCAGTAGCATAGCATAATACTCAAGCTGCTTGAAAAACCCTTTCCCTCTGTCCAGAGTATCTCCATCCAACAAATAGCCTGCTGAAATGATTTTTTTTTTTTTTAACCTTGCTGCTAAATAAGCTGATCTGGGCATTGAATTGTATGACTAACCTCAAGCAACTTAAAGCTTTCTTCTAGTCAATACATATGGAATAGGAAGCTGCATTTCAGTTTGGTATATTGGTTACTGCAAACACTTTCAGATTTTGTGGTGCTTCCCACTTGAGAAGCGGAGACGGCTTCGTGCACTGCTAAGGGTCACTGAGGGTGAGAGGAGACAAGAGCGACTTCAGGGGGAGATGCCCAGGCTGCTTTCCTGCTCAGCAGAATCAGGAGAGGGGAAGAACTGTAAGCTGGCAGCAGACAGGCATGAAGGAGGTTGTAGTTGTGGCTTGTGTGCACGGTAGATGGGGAGAGGGGATGGGGCCACTGGCTGCAGCACAGCTGGGGTCTGCCTGGTTTCCCTGGGAGAAGGATGGCAGAGCAGTTTAGCAGTAGATCTGTAGCGTAGGAGGAGAGGACAGTGGTTACTGGTCTTTGTTTCTTTGAACTTGAGACCTGTCCTCATTTTGCCACAAGCCTCATGGCCCTTGCCAAGGAAAAGGGGGATGAAAACACAATTTTATTTCCTCTAAAATTCTTTACTGGAACTGCGTATTTTGGTCCTGTGTGTGTGTGTGTGCGCGCACATGCTTTTTGGTTGGTTGTTTGCTTTTATATATTTTTATTTATTTATTACTAGTGAGGTGGTAGATTGTGGCAGTGTTCTGTGAAATGTGGTTTTTCCTTTTCCATAGGAAGGAATTGTGGAGCAGTACCTTCCCAGCGAGGAGAAGGGAAGGGCGGCCTCTCCCTGGTTGTGGGAGGAGATGAGGAACGGTGGATGTGACTCGTGGGCTGTAGTTTCTCACCATGTGCGCAGCAGGGCTGGTGGCTGTGCTGTATGTGCCTGGCGGGTACTTGTGCTCTTGTAAGCCCTGCCTCTCTAGGAACCCTCTCTAGGTTCGCGGCCATGCGGGTTTCGTCACCAGCTCCGTGTTGTCAGCTGCGCTCTGTGCGTTGCCTGCAGGCCATGTTTCCCGACTTGTCTGACCACAGCTTTCCCTCCTACTTGAATTCAAGAAGAGCTGCAGAAGTGGCTCCTATCAAAAGCCTGGGGACTCCGTAGGCACACAAAGGAGAGGGCAGCGACTTATGCAGTGTTTTGATATTTCTTTTAAATTCCTCTGAGGTACCTCAGCGGTTGCCTGTTTGGATTGATATAATGCTATGAGTTGAGATGGAATAAGAGCTTTCTGAGTAACCTTAGGCCTGCTTTCTCTCCTTTCTGTATTCCAGTAGGACTTTTCTCGGATTATTCACACTGGCTTCCACGCTCAAGGGATATTCATAAGGAACCAGAAGGCTGAGGAGTCTCTTGGGATTGTTACACTGCCGTGGGCGACAGACTGAATTTCACTGATGGGACTCAAATCAGAGATACCTTTGAGGTACTTAGGAGTCCTGCTAGAGTTAATTTTCTCTTCTACCTTTAGGGCAAAAAGTATAATGTCACTTTCTGAAAATACTTATGTCTCTAATGCACCAGCAGTCAATTTCTCATATTTAATTTCATTGTCTCTGTTGTGGAAAGTATCTTCTCATGCTCAGCACTTCTGGGCAATTTTTTGCTTCATCTAATATTGGTGTGTGTGAGTTTTTTTTTCTTCCATTCTCCTTTTCCCTGCCCCTCTGAAGGACTGTCTGGTCCTATGTGTTCCCCCAATCCAGTAAGCTGCTGTCTCGCTTCCAGGAAGTGAGAAATTTACTTGAACAGGTTTCTGGTGGCACCTGACTGATTCTCTCAAATGCACTTGAGGAAGAGTTTCTCAAATCCTTTACAGGAGTTTCTCAAATCCTTTACAGGAGCTTTGAGGGATTAGACTTTCTTTTGGTCCCAACAAAATACCTCTTGACCATCAAGGTTTTTTCATTCAAGACCTACTCCGGTCTTTCTTGGTGCCAGGGTTTAATGAGGCCTTGTTAGTTGTTCCTGTTTGATACAGCAAAGGGCAGTTTGTCCTAGACTAGCTGGTTCCAGAGTGCTCTGGACTCCAGTATGAACTGTGCTGTTATTGACACATTTGACCAGTATGATCTGCGCTGTTATTGACACATTTGACCTCTTAAGTAACATGTCAGGAATGGAAAGGAATTAATTTGTGATAAATCAGTTGGTAAGATGGTGTCTTTTTCCTTCCCTTCCTGATAAGCCCATATATGCTGTTCCTGTGTCTTCTGATACTTGCTTCGTCATCATGTGTTGCCTTGGTCTCACCATGGTTTGGAAGGAAGCACATGGATGTTACAACTGTTTGAGACATAGTGATTAAGCCAAGGTTTCCTGTAGCCTGTGAGGAACCTTTGGCAGGTGCCACCTTCGGTTCCTCTGCTGCCTGTGATTTGTTTTTGACAGCATCTTTGAGCTCCTCATTTGAGGTACACTTGAATGGTAGTAATGGTTGAGAATGGTATCATGAACTTCTAGCATTTTTTTTCTCCATTTATGCATACCTGTACTATTTCATTTTAGAGATTTTGAAAGCAGTGTTGAACATGTGGTTTTCAGATTTTGATGCCAGAACAGCAGGATTCTCATAGCTTCTGTGCTTTATTGTCAAATACTGAAATACTCTACCTAAATTGGTCAGTGTTTGAACTTGTTTTGAGAATTCTTGAATGCTGTACAAAGCATTTGCAGCTTAGTGTGATTGCAGAGTGAACTGCCCGCGTTACGTTTGCTTATGCAAGTTGGGCCTGCGCGGGTGTCAGCTCCTGACTGAAATGTGCAGCCGTGTCCAGCATCTCTGCCTCAGTGGGTCCTTCCGGCTTGGTTTGCAGCAAAGAATCAAAATGCGCCCTTGGCCTAACCCAGCATGGACAAGTCACTACCTCTTTCACTGCTTTATCAAGTAGTAATAGGTTTAGGGAGGACAGTGGAGTTTGCTAAGGGTTTTGGTGTCAGAAGGGAGCCCCAGGTGCTCATGGTGCAGCTGGACCTGGGGCTGCTGGAACTGGCTGCTTTGGGCATCGAGGTCTCTGCCTCTGTAGAACTTCAAAAATAAGTGAGACAAATGTGTGTCAGGAATAGCACCAGGGCAAGGGCAGGGACTGCATAACCTCCCAAGGTCCTTTACAGGCGTAAGATTTGTTTGTGCCTCAGACCGGATGTGATAATCCGATGTTGTAGAACCTTTTCCTTAACTTGTGCCGAGTGGAAAAGGGATCTAATGAGCAGGTCTGGCCTCGCTGCTGAAAGGGAGGCTGCAGTCCTGGCTGTGCTGAGAACTGAATTCGATTTGTGTTTTTCTACAGAGCTTCTATTTGGTTGATATTAACTAAAACCAGTACCTTTTTCATACTTAATTCCCCAAGTAGAGTCTGATAACAGTTGACTGAACATAGTCAGAGCAACACTTTCATGTTCTAGGAGTAGGTGTGTTTTGCTGGTGGACTTCCAGGTTTTGTAGAGGACAGCCCATCTGGATGGGGAGAATAGTCCTGAATGCTGAAGTATGGCATAGGGACAGTGTAGTGTCACAGCTGTGCTCCTGTGAATGTCAGGTGAAGGCAGGTTTCTCTCTAGGAAAGTTGCTCTCTTCCTTTGGAAGAACTTGGAGGCGGTGCTCTCCATGAGTTCTACGGGCTGCCCTGCTCGCCAGCCTGGGGAACACGGCCACTGCTGCGTGTGGAGACCTGCAGTATGAATGTGGGGTCTGATACCAGCACTTTCCCTAGCTCCTTGCAGGCAGCATGCATGCTTGATGCTTCATGTCACTTTGCTATCTGTTTCAACAGAAGAACAAATGTTGCCAGTTGTGTGACCTGAGCGTGCAAGGTCTGCCTGTCCTCTCCTTTTCTTGGAAATGACTGTGTGTGACAGGTCCTCTTTAGTCCTGTGGTGGTAGAGGACTTGGCTTCTTCCTTTTTTCACAGTTCCTTCTTTGGAAAAATCGTTTTGCTGCTACCCCTGGTTGCAAAGTATGTTTCCAAACAGCATGCTTCCAGGTGCTTCCCAATGAGAAGAGGGAGCTTCCCTAGGCGTCCTTTGCGGGCATAGGCTTAGAACCCATTTAAGTATATGAATGGCTGTGATGCAGTTCTCCCTGACTGGTAGTCAGTCTTGATTCCATTTCCGTGCTTTCACTGTTGCATTTTGTATTAAAATGGAGAAATGAAAATAACTTCTAAGATTTAAGCTGCAATTAGTCATACTTGGATATAATTTGAACGTTATTAGTAATAGCTTGTGAAAACTGCGAAGTCCTTTCACATCGAAAAGTCTCTTTAATTCTTACAGAGAGCTATTTTAAAACTTCTGATGGTGTCATTTCTCAAATTCTTGGTACATATTTTATGTGTGACGTTTGTCTAGTTGTGAGTTAAGGTGATCTTGGTTGGGCAAAAACCTGCCTTGTGCTGTTGAATCACTGCAGTGAATGATCTAAACATTGATAAGTTTGGTTTAGGCTTTACGCCTTTTTTGAAGGTCTTTACTTGTCTGGGCAAATGTCTCTGTATCAGCGCATAGGAATAGCATGTTAAAAAGGCTGAAGAATTTCCAAGACCCGATTAAATCTCAGGATTTAAGACTTTTTTTTTTTTTTTTTCCCCTGGGTCCCTGTTTCCTTCTCACTTTTTCTTCTCTCCAACTCTGGCCACGATACCTGGATATCTAATATATTTGCTCTTTCTCCACCTACTGCTTAGCAAGGAAGTTATTCTTAGTATCTTGATTGCCCCTAGCTTTGAGTCTTCTTCAGCAGTTCCTCCCTGTGTCTGTGCAAATTGTTCTCAGCTTTATGGAGCTGCAGCAGAATCGGCTTTTGCTGCTGGGCAAGGGGTGGTTTGTGAGCAAGGAGAGTAACAGCGACACTGAAATCAGGCAAGTCTTCCGTGTTATCCCTGGAGCTCTTGGGGGAGACTGCAGCTGACAGGAGAACTGCCGAAGCTGGAAGCTGGAACTTGCAGGAAATTGCTCTTGTTGCCCTCTTCATGCAATGTGAAATAACTCTCCAGGGGGAAAAGCTTTTTCATTTGTGTAACTAGTTCCTTGTAGCAAGTGCTCTGCTCTCCAGCTCCCCGGGTGGATGAGGCAGCATGTTTTATCTGGGTAGCCAGAAAGTAGCATTAAACGGACTAAGTAATTAGGAGTCATTGAATCAGATGCTCTGTGATGCTTGCCTGGGAGATTGGAAATCCTCAAGGAGGAGGGAGACTTCCTTTCTTATTGTATCTAATCCGGCACTCGGCAGGGCTCGCAGGAGCAGCGTATTTCTTGGAAATTGATTTGATCGTGTTGGCCGAAGTGACACTGATAGATGCTTGAGGCTGTCAGACTTCTGTGTACTTTTGGGATTAAGCCTGGACGTGACTTTCATAATGCAATTTTTTAAGAAAACTAAAGCTCCAGTAAAATGGTATTCTGGACAACAAATGGATCAAGATATAAAGTTAAAGAACAGGATATTTAATATTTTAAGAATATTTTTAGAACCAGTGGCTAGAACTTACTGAAGCTGAGTTTTTTCGATTTGATCTTAATTTCTGACAACTTTTGTCTGAATTTCCCAAGAGCCCAGTTTGAAGATCACTCTCCTGACTTAAATTTTAGAAGCTCTACAGAGAGGACGCAGGCGTATTTCTGTTGCTGGACAACTCTCTGCAACCCAAATGCCATTTCCAAGGCATTTAACTCACACTTGCAATGACTGGCTCCTGTGACAGACGTCATCTCTAGGTTGGAACAAGAGAGAGTTCTGTTTGGTAGAGACAGTCGAGTGTTAGAAACCTGAGCAGGGTAGGACAACCCTTTCCTTCCTCATAGCTGAAATAGGACAGTATGCAGAGATTAACTTTCTTGGAGCAGGTTTACCTGTTGGGAACACCTTTACCTCCCATCGTTGGACAACAGGAGGGTAAAAAGTGAGTTTGAACAAAGCTGTCTGTGAGGACACAGTGTCCCTCAGTCTGGGATTTTATTATAACAGTAAGAAGTGTTCAACTTATCGCGTGTAAAAGTAATAAGCTGGCTACTGTTTAAGATGTTCTTTCCAAGGAAAATTGCTGCCAAATGCGCGCAGACTGTCCTCTGAGTGTAAAAGGTTAGACATGTGGAGCATTTAGCTGGATGACTCACGGCCTGAGGATCTCCTGCTATGTCACTAGTAGCTGACATGGGTAAAACCTCCCTGCATGTGAAGCAAGTGATGTGAGTACTTTGTGAAAGCTGCAGGCCTTTAAATTAAGGTCTGCATTTGCATCAGACTCTCTGTACCATGGTGAGATCTTGACTTCCTCCAGTTATCCTGTCAGGCAGACTTGGTGGAAGGAGCTGCACTCTGGAGGCCTTTACTTATATAGGTGAAGCTGAATCAGTGGGAAAGGAAACTTCAAAGAAGGTTGGGTCTTGTTTTCGTTTTCTGGTTTGCTTGTTGGTTTTTCTTCAGTATCCTGGTGCTGCCCAAATCCTGGATATGTATCCAATCCTAGGACTGTGCTTTAAAAAAGTCTTTGCTGGATCACGGTTGATGTACTCTGTCTACGCACGGGTCAGGAAAGCGCGAGTTCTTTCTGTATCAGCTTTCAAAATGCAACCTTGCGCAAAGCTCGCCAGCTGTTATGGATTAGTGCCCAGGGAGCTTCTAAAAATGGCTAATAGGGCTTTGTTTTCTCAACATTAGTGCCCGCTCTTAGGAAATGCACAAGCACTTGTTTTATGTCATTCCAGTGTGACTTCAGTATGACACTAAAAATATACAGACAGAGGGAGATTCACCAGTGGTTGCCTGACAGTGTTTGTAGAGTGACGAAGGATGCTGGCACCATACGAAGCTCTTTATCAGCAAGCTCGGATTTGTGTCCACTAGGAGTCTCTGAACACCAGGAAAGGGTCTTTGGTGAAGCCTCTTGGAGGAAAGAATGATGCACCTTTTCTGTCAAGATGCGATGTAGTAGCTAGGTGTTAACTAGTGTTTTTGAGACTGAGAAGTGTTGAAGAAATACAGCTTTAAGCATCCTCCCTCACAGGTGGGCCAGGACTATCTCGAGCCATAGTGTTAGCTCTGACCATTTACAGAGCAGAGACAGCAAAACTGGCAGCTGCTTAAAGTACCTGGCAGAGTGAACTTCCTCATGTGCCACTACTCAGAATTAATTCAGAGAGAGGAGCTGTAAACTGTTATTGTGATATGATAGCTGAGGAGATCATAAAACAGTAGTTCCAATGCCCACTTTGTGGGGATGGAAAATATACTAGATTAGACTGTAGGCAGCCTCTAAGGAGCTGACTCCACTTTCTGTACTCACTGTTGCATTAGCATAACTGCATTATTTTGATCAGATTCTAATTTCTTGTTTTATTGCTTTGTTACAGGCAGGCAGAAGTCCTGAAGGCTGACATGACAGGTAATTGCCTTTAGTATGTTGCTAATAGTACTTGATTCCTGTTTTTCTTCTGTGTTTCTTATGCTTGTCATTTGTAAGGACTGTATAGAAAGTGTGTGCCTTATGTTAAAGGTATGACAAGTGTGGAAATGGGCAAATCCCCACATGTCCCCAGGTATTAGAGATATGAACTTGGAATTCAGAACCTAGCAGCCTGTCCCCAAGCTGTCCAGGTTGGCCTAAGTGTGCTCATTCTGTTCAAGGACTACTGAGCCTGCACACCAGCTTGTACTTCAGGGTTTTGCCAAATCTCTTAATGCCAAATACCCAATTTAATATCTTATACTGTGCTATGTTCTCTTGCTTGGTGGGTGAGTGAAACATCAGTAGGAATAACTTTGTAAATTTGTATGCTACAAAACCAATTGTATCTTCTGTTTTTGTTTTTTTTTTTCCAGATTCAAAGCTAGGTCCAGCAGAAGTCTGGACATCCAGACAGGCTCTGCAGGACTTATATCAGAAAATGCTAGTGACTGATTTGGAATATGCTTTAGATAAAAAGGTGGAGCAGGATCTGTAAGTATTTCAGTAAATGTGTGTATGTGTAATATCTGATGTGTAGCTGGAAACCCTCGACACTTGCAGAACAGCCGTTGCATCCTATGAAATGTCCATTTTATTCCCTTTAAAATGAAAACTGTGTTGCAAGTGAAACAGGAGAATGTTATTTGAGGATAGATGGAGAGAATTCCAGAGATCACTGTATTACCCCAGCAATCAGCAGCAGCCGTTTCACTCCGGAGTGGTTTTGGGTGAGCAAAATAGAAGGGAAGAGCAAAGAAACATCTGTTGCCCTCACCCTGGGAGAAGGGTGGGAGTGGAAGGGAGGACATTTGCCTGATGCACTGACCTGGAGCTTCAGGCAAAGTGTAATGGTAGAGCAGAAGAGCTGGCAGTACCTTCGTGTTTAGCTCTGAGCTTCGATTGGGCAGAGGGAGGAAGGAGTGAGTACTTTACCTGGGCACTCGTGGTGGGCAAAGAAGCAGGGAAACTCACACGGAGCCTCTCCGTGTGGCGAGTCCAGCCCTTCTTGTTTAAGATGCAGACGTGTTGTAGCAGGCTTTGTTTGGAGGAGCGTGTGCTTCTTTAGTGCTGGGAGGGAAGCAGGATTAGCAGGATGTCAGAGACAGCTCCTGAAGGCAGGGACAGAGCAAATGACTCTTAACTCTGATTTCCATACCCTGCATCCCATTTTAAGAGGAAAGTACCATAATGCCTGGATCTGAACAGTTAATAGAGCAAATGTTAATGCTGTTGTAGTATTTGCTATCTGGTATCAGAATCTGTTTGCCCAGCTCTGAGAGATGGGGGAAGGTGGCTTTTCCTTTCTTTAAGATTATATCTTAAATCTGAATGTTGTTGGAATTTGAATACATCTCTTTTAATGTCTAACGCTTTGTAATTAAATAGTTTTTTTCCATTGTCGGGACAGGGGTTACTATCTGCATGATGAGACATTTCCAAAGTAAAAAGGAAAACTCTTCTTTTGTTTTCAGTTGGAATCATGCCTTTAAAAATCAGATCACTACGCTACAGGGTCAAGCGAAAAATAGAGCAAATCCGAATCGGAGCGAAGTTCAGGCGAACCTTTCTCTGTTCTTAGAGGCAGCTAGTGGCTTCTACACGCAGGTGAGTCGCCAAGCATGTGCTGCTGGGGGTTTTTGTGTGGGGTGGGAGGGAGTGCAGATCCTGTTTGTCTTCTGTGGTGTTCCAGCAGCTGGTTCTGTTTTAATGCTTCATGAGAGATGAGCTCCTGTGCTATATGGACACAAGGAACTGTTGTATTAATCTGGGGAAGGACAGAAGAATCAATTTACTAGGCAGATCAAATCTGATCTTTTAGCATATGAAGCTGTTATTGCTGTGGATCAACACAGGTGCTCAGCAGAATGCACCTGAGGAGTTGTGATGTCCTTTTGGTCAGCTGAAGCCTCTGCTTGACATTAAACTTGGGTGAATCTAGTGGTTGTCTTGGCACTCCATAGAAATATGGAATTCCCTTCTGTGGCATCTGCTTCAAAGCCTAAAGCCCCACCACTTAGGATCCATTTAGCCACATGTTCTGTCTCTTGACAAATCTGCTGTGACTGCTTGGGAAGAGAGCAGAAAAAAAGGGAAAACAGAATGATACTTTCCTGCTGTGGTCTTCTGCATTCTTACTGCAAGATGGCCTGAGAACTTCTTGAACTGGTTTGTATTGGGATCATCATGCTTTCTAGCTACTAGTTAGTTCTCTTTACTTGAAGCCATTTACTCTGTCTCTGCAACACTGTGAAGAATTGTTAACTAGTGACTTCTCTGTATTCTCATTGATTGTTTACTCTTTCTCTAAAATTTCCCATCCACTTTCTCATTACTACTCATGAATTTCTGGGTCATTGCCATAATTCCTTTTCATTTTGGAAAATGTGAGACTTTCCCTTTATGGAGCCTTTTCTTCTGTTAGCAAAAGATAAAGGTTCAGTATTGTTCTTGTTTCTGCTCTGGAGCAATTGGAACTATGTGTAGAATTCAAACTGTGGGTATGTGCTGGCGTATAACACTGTGCTTTGTTCTGTGTTCTCATAATCCCTAATGCTGCTGTTGAGTTTTAAGCTAATATTTTCCAAGCACTGTCTACAATAAATACAGCTTTTTTCCATTTGGCAATACCTTAGTGCCCGCCACAGTTACACTTAGAAGTAAAGTTGGGGGTTGTCTCAAAGTATGTGTTTTTTGTTTAATAACAGAATTTCCCAGCTGTTTGGTCATCACATCTCCCAGCCCTACAAGCAGCACTCTTGGCAGACTTGCAACATATGCAGCAGCTCATGCTGCCCACGTCCCTTCTGGGTTTGACACTAAGCCTTTCCACCAGCTCCCCCCACACTCTTTCTTTTTCTCTTAAAACTCGGTGTGAAGTTTAAGCTTAAAGGAGAAGCCTCTTGTTTTAGGCTGTGTTATGTTACTCATTTTAGATACAGGCTGCCCAGACCTTGGGCATTGTTTTTCTTTTTTTTTTTTTTTCTGAATGCTCCTTACTGAAGGAGCCAGCTTGGCAGGCCACAGCGTGGCTGCTAAGGGTTTTCGAGCGTTTCCACCTCTCTCTAGGCATTTTTCTTCCCTGCTGTGTATCCAGAAGTTTGCTGTTCCTGAGTGCGACACCGGAGCCTGGTCTGTCTCATCTCTGCTCACTGATGTTAATTGTTGCATTTTTAGTTTAGCAACAGCTTTGGCTGGCTGCCTGCCATAAACGACAGGGCCAGGGCACATGACTCCTTTGAAGGAGAGCATGAATTCTTGCAGCTCAGCGTGTTGGAAGATGTGACGTTTCTTTTTTATCCATCTTTCATCTACTTCAGGTATTTTATTTTCCCCTCCCCTGTATAAAAGAGAAGCAGTGTGACAAACCTTTCTGCCACAAGCAAGGATGCTGTGTTGCCCTGAAGTAGTCAGCAGAAGCTCTTGAGTGACTTATGACACCTCTGGCTTGGCAGACTTTAGGGGACCTTCAAGTTGCTACAAGCATGTGCATGAAGAGAACACCCATCTCTTCAGTGGCCCAGAGCTTTTCATATGCTTTTATCTGGAACAGGAACTCTATGCTAAGTCTGTATGTTCACAGCTGGAGGAAGTCTGTCAATTTTGTCTCAAGTTTTAAGGGTAGCACAGTGAAATTATTTATATTTTTTTATTGGTGTGTAATGGGAGCTACTTTTGTTGAATGGTCATACAAACTAGTCCTGATTCCTGGCTATATGCTGGAGTCCATAAGGAAAACTTCAGAGGAGCTGATTAGAAAGGCAACATCTAGATTTTTCTTGGATCGGATTTTGAAATATTTGATTAAGTAGCTGTTCTCTCTTTCCTTGAACGAGCCTGATGGAACTTAGCACAAGTACTTGCTGTCTGGGCAACCAATGCAGTGGGACAGCTCAGCCACCAAACTGCTAGCTAGTTTTGCCCAACATTGCCTGCAGGTTTGTTTTTTTTCCAAGCTTTTCTCTGAACTGTAAGTCAGAATTAGCTCTTTCTCTTGGTGTTACAAATTGCTTTGGAGGATGAACGTTGTTCCTTTCTCTCTTCCTTCCCCTCTCATCTAAGTATAAAAAGCATTATTTTTTCCCTTTAAAGATAACCTATTTATTTTATTCCTCCTGCTCCCGCCCCCCCTCCAAAAAAAAAAAAAAACACTTAGACTCATTATACCCTCTCAGTGCTCTTGTGATTATTGTTTATAGCTGCTATTAAACTAGACTTATTATTTTTAGTTATTACAGGAATTGTGCACAGTTTTTAATGTAGACTTGCCATGTCGTGTGAAGTCTTCCCAGCTGGGAATCATTAGCAATAAACAGATGCACACCAGCGCTATTGTGAAGCCGCAGTCCAGCTCCTGCTCTTACATCTGCCAGCACTGCCTTGTCCACCTGGGAGATATTGGTGAGTTTTTGAAGCAAGAAGAGGTGGAACTTGGGGTTCTACCTCTGTACTGTGCCTTCACTCATAGAAATCTGTATTAGGGCAACTATTAGACCAAGTGGTCTCCTGTGGTTAGTTATTGCCCACACATTTTGTGGTTGTTGCAGGTGGAAAGGTTTGGAAAACCATGCTGTTGCAGTATTCCAGTGTGTTGCATATTAAAGCAGGGAGGCACTTAAGGATAACTTTCTAGTGACTTGCTAGAATCGCTTACTTCTAGCATGCTTTTCGTGTAGTCATCTTATAGCTGGTAGGCATACTGAATGTTGAAACTGGGGACTGTTACAAAAACTTGTTGCAGAAGGTTAACCTACTTCCCTCTCTGGGAAGGTTACTGTGAAATCGCCATATACAAAAGCAAAGGTGAGAAATACCGTCTTTTGTGAGGCTTCTAGTTCATATTAAGCTTGAGAGGTTTATTTCTTTGTATGCTGATTTAGATTGAGAGTCTGACTTGTCAGAACTTCTATTTTTTACAGGAATCTGCAACTGCTATTACAATAATGTAAAAGTAGATCCAGTTGCTGATTGTGTAAAGAGGTCTGAAAAGAATTTGTAGTTCTTTAGATGCAATGCTATTACCATGATGTCTTTCTAAGAGAGAGCTGGTAAGCTGTGATAGTAAGATCTGAACAGAAAAAAAAAAACACCTTGAAATTCAGCATGTTAAATCTTCATGCTGATATAATTCTTGCTTGATATAATTACTGATCCTCTAAAGCTTATTTCTAAAATAGTAGTAAAATGTTCTTCAGGTAAGCTCTTCAAGGAGCAGGAAAACTGTTATATTTTTTTCTAAACTTGTTTTTGTGTTCTCTTAGCTCGCTATAGGAATCAGACCAGCCAGGCAGAGTCTTACTATAGACATGCAGCTCAGCTTGTCCCTTCTAATGGTGAGTCTGGAATACTTTTTCACTAATTCCAAACGAAGATTTGAGGTATTTGCTTTTCATGTGTGACAGCTGGAAACTTGTTTTTTTTCTTTAAACCTCCCCTAACCTAAAACAAAGCCTAGTCCATCAGTTGATTATTTGGATACAAGGTGCTTGCCTGATCTGCATTATTTCTCTCATTTTTGTAAAGGTTTTGAGAACAGGTTCATGTGCAGCTTTAGACTAAGGCTTTACTAGTGCTACCATATAATATGTTATATTTATGCATTCTTAAGTATAATTAATGAAAACTTGCCCCCCAGCTGCATTTTTTGTTGTTTGTTTGTATGCCAGTTTCTAAAACTTAGTAGCTAGTACTAGGGCAGTTTTAGATCTTATTTTGTTCAGGCATCTAGCTCTTAGCTGTTGCGATACATTATTGTTGGCCCAGATGATGGTGGGTAGTGATAAGTAAAAATCACGTACAAGCCAGGCTGATGAAATTCATAATTCAGCTTTAGCTACGTCTTAATTATGAATTTCTTCATAGTCTATTTTCCATATTCATCACAAGGCAAAATTGAGTTTGACTTTTGTCTGGATAGATGCTTATAAGTATGTTGGTGACAAAGGCTTGGTTTTGCACTGCCATCTTATTTAGACAAAATCTTATGGCACATTGGTTTTCTAATTTTTAAGATCTATGTATTTAAAAAGAAAAAGCTTCTGACTGTGTGTGGTACTGAAGTGGGTGAAAGTGTGACCAAATGAGTTGGTGTCTTAAGAGTTTTTGCTCCCTTTTTAAGTGTGCAGGCTTCTCCATAGCAAGTTGTCTTCTTTTTGTCCCCTAGGTCAGCCTTATAATCAGTTGGCTATTCTAGCTTCCTCCAAAGGAGACCACTTGACCACGATTTTCTACTACTGCAGAAGCATTGCTGTGAAGTTTCCTTTCCCAGCTGCCTCCACTAACTTACAAAAAGCACTTTCTAAAGCACTGGAGAGGTAAGACTAAGTATGATTTATCTTGGTTCGGATAAGATGGAAAAGTCTTCCTGCAGGTTTACCTCCCTTGCCAGAAGCATTCATATTTGGGATTGGGAAAAAAGTATAAGATCCTTGATCTCCTTCCAGTCACAATGTCCTTTATGCATATTTGGAATAAAGAACAGTTTGTATCAGTACCACTCCTGAATGTGATTAGTGTATATAAGCAATGTGCATATCGTGCCAGCATGAAAAGCAGCCTGGAGTGAGCATTTCTCACTCCTTGAACTTTGTATAAAAAAAATGTTATGTGCAACTGTGTCTCTTTTCAAAGACTGAAGTTAAGTCTTTGTGTTCTGAATGTAGTCGTGATGAGGTGAAGACTCGATGGAGTGTGTCCGACTTTATCAAGGCATTCATTAAATTCCATGGTCATGTGTACCTGAGTAAGAGTTTGGAGAAGCTGTCTCCTCTTCGGGAAAAGCTGGAAGAGCAGTTCAAGGTTAGTTCTAACAATGTATTAATATACCACAGAGAGTCTTTTTAGCAGAGGAGTTCTGAAATTACAGACCGATAACATGCTAAAATGTAGTGAACTAGCTCAGGTGTAGCCAGTGATGGCAGGTTTGCATGGCAACTATTAACTGGGTTTTAATGACTTCTGAAGATAGCTGGATTTTTTTCCATTTAATGTTTCACTTGGTATTGGGGAGGTGTAGGAAGACTCTGTAACCACACTCGATTCCCTGCTCTTTAACCTGAATGATTCCTGGGTACCTGTGGAAAAACTCTTGCTTCGTCTGGGAGAAGTCTAGGCTAAGTTGCCTGAAGAATTTTGAGAGCTTTGCTTTTGGATGGCTTTCATTCATCCCAATGATTATTAAGGCTGCTTTTAATCTTCCTCAGACAGCTTGCTTCTCCTGTGTGTGGTTTGCTTTTAAAAGCAGTGTTCCTGTATAGTCTTAATTTGTGCATAGACTGGAGCTATACAGAACAAATGTTTCCTCTGGAAAATCCAGGAGTACCTATACATTATATAGCCAGCTCATTAAGTTAGACAATGTAGATTTAAACAGAAGAGTTTTCTTTGAAGATGTTTATACAAGGTGGTATGGAAGTGAGTCCTGCATTAACTCTTGCACGCCTTTAGGGAACTGCTCTGATTCAGCAAGTTTGTGAAAAATGAGCAGGTACAAGGGATAGGTTGAACACAGCAAACTGAGCTTTTAGTAGATACTCTTACAGATTGAAAGGGAAGTGGATCTCAGTAATGCAAAGAATTAGAAATTTTCTTTATGGAGTTTGTTTACATGCTTGCATTGAATTGGTTTGCTACAAGTAGATTGAAACAGTCCTTGAAATAGACAGAACTGCTTGTGAGTTGAGAGCTCTGAATGCCAGCTGGTGAAGCACTGATTGTATCACTGATGGGTTGTGTTGTGTGAGTCTTTTTTTTATTATTATTATTTATTTTTTCTTCTGATAATGACTGTTGAGCAAGTGCTGCTTTTTCCAGGACAGTTAGGATCAGTAGTGATGTGCTTGCTCAGGCATGTGTGAGGTAATATTATCTTTGGACTGAGACCAGGTGTTAAATTAGAGTTAATTAAACCCTGTTTTGTTGCTTAGATAACTTTTTTTTTTGCGTATATTATGGAACATAAGACCTTATTAAACAGCAGTTTTTCTGACTTGCATTGGTTGAATGTGGATGTACTATGGATAGTGGTGTGGGTGATATATATTTTTTTTTTAACGGTGTTGGGAGTGATTTTAACTTTGAACAGGGAGAACAGACTCAGAGCTAGGTTTTAGGCAGGTCCACAATTCTGTTGTTGAGAACGCTGGAAGTTAGAGTTGTTAGTGCTTTGTGCCTTGAAGAAAAATCTAAGTTTAACAAGAAGCTCAAAACTTTCTAATATTTTGACTGGTCAATCGATTTGCCTGCTTGCCTTTTGTCTCTATATAATAAGTTGTTGTAATTTAAGTTCTCTTTTTTTCTTGGTGCTCCAAAACAAGTATTAAAGTTTCTTCTTCATTCTGGAAGGCCAGATGCCCTTTACAGTCCTGCTAGTGCAGTGGAGTTGTAAACAGCTTGCGCTATTTTTGTCAGCCACAGTGCTCTGTGACCCATGAAGCTGGATGCGAAATTGGTCTTTAATGCACAACCAGGCAGTAGTTACAGTTTCCTGGAATCTTTTGTGTAAAACCTGCCGCCAAATATCTGCAGTTCTTGGAAAGACTGAAAACTGCCTGTGACACATGCATCTCTGCTGCTCTCATAGCTGTGTGGAAAAGCTGAGGTTCTACATTAAAGTGACGCTGAAAAAGCACTCCTCCCAGCAGTTTTGTTTGGTTGAATGTGTGAGTTGGTATGCAAACAAAACCCTTGAGCTTAGCAATAGGTAACCCGCTGTGTCCTCCTGGGGAGCCCTGTGCCGTTCTGCTAGGGGTGGTCTAAAAAAATTTTGTAGAATAAGAGCTGCCTCAAGGACTGGCACAAGCAGTGCAGTAATAACTCCTAGTCTTCTCATGTGTATGCTTTACCATATAAAATTTCATACTTTGCACCTATGTCTTTTTTTTTTTTTTACAGAGATTGTTATTCCAGAAGGCCTTCAATTCTCAGCAGTTAGTCCATATTACTGTTATCAACCTGTTCCAACTCCATCACCTGCGAGACTTCAGCAATGAGACAGAGCAGCACAGCTACAGCCAGGATGAGGAGCTCTGCTGGACACAGTTACTGGCTCTCTTCAGTAAGTATAAGGTCTATTTCTTTTCTTTTTTTTTTTTCTTTTTTTTCTTTTTTTTTTTTGCATTTCTGTATTTTACATGTGGCTTCTTATTATCTATGAGTAACATGCTGTCGGCATCTAGCATAATGGATGTGTGAGCACTGCTGAGGGCGGGCGCTGGAGGGAAAATGAGGAAGGGTGGTTGTGCAGCAGCCACATAGGTCTGGCAGTGCTGCATAACGCTGGACTTAAATGCCCTGGGCTGTCCCATTTGAAACCTCATGAGACTTGATGTCTCTTTTTCTGGTTCTGAAAGAACTTAACTTGGGTGCAAAGCTGGATCTGACTTGGCTGTGGACAAGGCCAGGCTCAGAGGCACTGCTTTGCACTTCGATGCAGTGAGGGCTCTGGAAGGAGCCACTTCCTATTTAACAGGGCTGAAACTGAGTGAGTGCTGAGACAGTCTGCACCTCAGCTGCTTCTGTGGCCTTGCTCATCTCAACTAGGCATTGAAGTGCAGAGCACTTCAGTCTCTCGCAGTATAATGCTGATTTGCTTAACCTAACCCCGTCTCTAACAGTTCGACCATATTCATAGGTGCCTAACTTTCTGAATAACATAACTCCGGAGTTCAGCCCAGAAAGTCTGCCTGAGGGCCTGGGAAAATAGATAAAATGCAAATAGAGTGTTGAGGCAACCATTTATAAGACACAACTAAATATCTCTTTAGTTTTGTTACCTTAAATTTTCAAACTGATTTGACTCTATTTTGTTTTATCATCCTTTTAAAAATATCAGCTGCTTCATGGTAGAAAGTTATGTCCATAGGCATGGAAAGATGTACTGATTTTCCAGTATTGTTTCCAAAATAAAGTTATCATGCTGCCTTGTTCTAAACACTTAGCTCTTAAAAAAAAAAAAAATCTTACAGTGCAATATATTTTATTAGTCTATTTGGTCAGCTATAACATGCCATCCCACACTGTGTGTGGGTGTTGTTTTGAATTTAGTTGTTTTTTTAATATTTTATATATATATGATATATATTTCCCTGTTCTATTTCTAGTGTCCTTTCTTGGCGTTCTCTGCAAGTGTCCTTTACAGAATGACTACCAGGAGGACTCTGGGGCTGCATATCCTCTTCCAGCTGTGAAGGTGTCAATGGATTGGCTGAAACTTAGACCCAGTGTTTTCCAGGAGGCAGTAGTTGATGAAAGACGGTAGTGAGTGTTAATCTTTCTTTTGATACATTTAATTGCATAAGGTAATGGACTGGTAAATGAATAGGAAAACGGATCCTTTAGCTCTTCATTACAGGCACCAAAATGGTAGGGAATACAATGTGCTAGAAAGTTGATGGAACAAAACATGAACTCTGTGGGTGCTACATGAGTGAGTTCACTGTCTTCATTGACTTTCAGTTCAGTTCCTATCCTAAAAATAAGAATTAGGGGATCCATTTTCAGTGAGTCTGGCTTCAACATTACTATTGAAGACAACCTTGTTCTAGTCTTTTGTAACTGATTTCTCAGTTTTATTGAGAGAGGAGGCTGTGAAGTGCTGGCCTTATGTTCACTCAGTAAGTCAGCATCTTGGGTAGAACTGAAATCCAGAGTCTTCCTGGTTTATAATCCAACAAATTACTTGAATTTTGAAGGAGGAGGAGGTCTTGAAATGTCAGCACAGGCACCTCACTGTTGTGTTGTATTGCTCTGACTCCTCACCTGTGTGTCTCTAGCGTGGAATCGTAAGTTTAGGCTATATGCTCCAAACCTAGCTAACTTTTTTTTTTTTTTTTTTAAGCACATAAACTTTTCTTGAAGGTGGGAAGCCACCTTGTTCAGTTTGTCTTGCCTTTGTGTGGCAATGGCTTCAGCTCTCCCAAAGCAGCATGGATTGCAAAAATGGGATTGTAGCCATGGCTTTCCCATAGGTTTGTTCTGTGACTTGAGAAGGGCAGGGGTCCCTGTAACCTCAGTTTGCCCTCGTGCTAAATGTGGGATAAGGCTCACTTGTATAAAGCTGCAGAGCTTCAGGAACGTCAACTCCAGACTTCTGGAAAGCTGGATTAAGGAAAACTAGAGTTATTTTTTTCTTGCCAGTTATAACTCCTGGAAGGAATTATCGTTTAGTTTACAGAATTGGCATATAAATGGGGTGTCCAGTCCCCGCAACCGTACTGGAAAGTGGCTACCCTTCGGATGCGTGATGTATTCTTCAATCCACGTACTAGCTGATGGCTGGCAGGCTGGCTGAGGAGGGACAAAGATTGACTTCCCTAGCACTGAGTGCAGCGGCCATCTCCTTAAAACATTTTATGTTGCTTTCACAGACTTGTTGCCCATCACTGAAGCTACAGCAAGATACATAGGGTTTTTGTTTGGGGCTTCTTTTTGAAGCAGCTGTGAAGCCTGATACTGGTGGCTAATGCTAACCAAATATGTAGCAGTGTAATTCTCCATAGGCTTTTTAGTCTTTTTTTTTTTTTTTCCCTCTCCACTGATATAATCGCTGCAAGACACTGTGACTGCCAGTTAATCTCCAGTTTAATCATCTTGCTGACTATACCCGTTACTTAAACCTCCTTACCTTCCAGTAGCTGTTTTTGTATTATGATACTCTATTAATGCTAGCAGAACAAAAGTACTCTAGCACAGCTATATGTCAATTAAATTGTTTTGCTTCTGAACAGATTCATTTATTCTGTCTTTGAGAGCAGTCAGCTTTGGATTGGAAAGCATGAATTATGAACAGGTGCTCTGAGCTTCCTGTCATGTCATTCTTTTGTCTAATTAAATTCATAGCATTCTTTGTGACTTGCTGGAAATATTGAACACGATGCTGCAAAAATAAATTTTCCAAGGTAACTTAGGTTAACTACTTAAATAGTAAAGTGCTCAAAGTGAACTTTTTCCTGTCACCTGAGAGAAACATTGCCCTTACTGGGAATCGGAGGATTAATGAAAGCAGTGGCTGTGTAATAGGAACTCGGTGTTAGCTTGGTAAGGTGAATAGGTCTCACGCTTCATAGTTTTCACTGACAATACTTTTGTCTTCTGAATTGTAGCATATGGCCCTGGCTGATTTCTCTCCTAAACAGTTTTCAGCCCCATGAAGAAGATCTATCCAATAGTAATGGTAAGAACCTCAAGTTTGTGTTGTGAAGAATGATGTGTGGGAATGATGTTTTCAGTTGATGTGGGGACTTGCAGTTGAGGGGGAAGGGGAGTCTTCTAATGCATATGAACACTTTGCAAATGATGCTTTTTGGCACCGAACAGACTTTGCTCTATTTTATCATTTTTGGATTCTTCAGATTACAGATGAACCAGTGCAGTAGACCATGTTAATAAAAGGTTTTACTGTGTTTTACTTTACTGACCTGTCTGCTTATGTGTTCATGTTCCCCTTATGCTGTTTACTATCTACTCACCAGCAACCCCTCTTCCAGAAGAATTTGAGTTGCAAGGGTTCCTGGCCCTGAGACCCTCGTTCAGGTGGGTGAAGGAAACTAGTCTTGTTGATGTGGCTATGATAGACCTTGACCTCTTTCTTATAGAATTGTATTTATGAATCTTTACAGCTGTATAGAGTGATGAAGGTGTCTCTGCAAAACATCTGTAATAAAAAGTGTAGGATCTCAGAATCTCTTTTCCTCTTCAAAATGGGCACTGTCAGTCCAAAAAAATTAGAAGAAGACTAAACTAAAACTTGTAATGGCTTATGACTCTTCTTACTTCTCTGTAGTCTTCAGGTTACCAAACTGAAAGGAAAAATATATAAGACATTACTATTTATTTATTTATTTTAGATTAAAACTACTTGATGAGTGTGTTTGCTTTCTATTCTGTTTTTAATTGTGTCTCTAACATCAGAACCTAACAGCTTCTATTGTTTCCATGTTAATAGAGTACCAACATTATTGATCTTTACTGCAGGAGTAAATAGAATATGAGTATGCACACATGTTGACTGATTACGAGACATGTCCACTTGGTTTTCTTTTTTTCATTTGATCAACATGAAGTATATATAAAACCTTTTTATTTATTTATCTTTTTTTAAAGAGGATAAATGAGAGAGGAGAAATAATCTCTCTAGTATAGACACATCTTACTGGAAGAGTAGTGAGTCCATAATTTGGACATCCATAACTGCCATCTTTTTAAACAGAGTTTGTTGAAATTACCCAATTTACGGTGGGGTAATGCTTAACAGTTTTTTTTTTCTTTTTTTTTTTTTTTTCCCTTACCTAATTTTGCAGGTGGTAACTGAAAATTAATGTTATTTTCTTGTGTGTCAATACTAGGAACCTGGATTTTTCGAAAGGCCACCAGGCAATTACAGGGGATAAGGAAGGGCAACAGCGTAAGATACGGCAGCAGCGTCTGATCTTCACAGGCAAATGGATTGCTGATAACCAGCCAAGGTAACTGCACATCTGGCAACTGTAGTACTGGCTTTTGTGTTCTAGCTGTAAGTTTACAAATGCCAAAGACAAAACTCCTCATCACTTTACAGAGCATCTAGGTATGATGTGAATGCGAGGTGCCAATGGTGCTACTATAACATTCTTTGGATCAACATGCAGTATTGCAATCTAATTGTGATAGGGACTAAATTTGGCCTTGTATTTAACAAGGCCCTGCAGCATAAATGAGAAGTGGAAAAAGAATTTGCAGGAGTAGTAAGGGTGCTGTAATGAGTGTTCATACCAATCTAGAGAGCTCTCAGCTTGGAGATATGATATCTTGTTATTGCCAGGGTTGAGATGCTTGTTGAATATGTTGACTTTCTGCTTTTGTAGCTTGGAAAGATGTGTCATTGAAAACCTGTTGTTATTTACTGATCAATTACTCATCTTTTTCAGGTTAATTCAGTGTGAAAATGAGGTGGGAAAGCTGTTGTTTTTGACAGAAATCCCAGAATTAATACTAGAGGATCCTAGTGAAGCCAAAGAGTGTCTCACCTTGCAGGAGACACCAATTGCGGAGCCACTATCCACAGATGGAAGCCCTGGACTCAAATCGGTTCTGTCGACTGGCAGAAGTCTAAACAACAACTGTGATGCAGGAGAAAAACCAATGGTCACGTTCAAAGAGAACATTAAGCCACGGGAAGTAAACAGAGAGCAAGGGCGAATCTATCCTCCTAAAGATGTCAGTAGGGAAAGAAGGGACTATAGTAAAGGAATAGTAGCCACCAAGAATGATGGAAAGAAGGATAACAATAAAAGAAAGAATGAGACCAAGAAATGCAGCTTGGATAAAATGCAGGAAGTGGGAAAGCAGAACGTAGCAGTTCAGGTAAGCCATTGGATTGAAGGATTTTTGCATCTTAGGCACAATATTGGGGCCAGCTGAGTTCTGGCTTGGGTCCCTTGAGTGTTCTTGCAGTACATGTAACATGCAGGAAAAAATAGAAATACATCTATTCCAAAGACACAGTATTAGTAATTTTTGTGGTCTCTGCTCTTTCCCTTGATGCTATCTCAGGTTATTAGACAGAGAAAAGGTAGGGAGCTGTGAAGGTGACTCTGCTGCTATCTCAGCATTTTAAAACAGAGACTTCCAGCTTTTGTTCTAGATATAATCCAGGCTACTAACACTGCTCACTTGATCAATTCTTTATTCTATCTTTATTATATCTTCTTTGCCATGCTAGGCTCTGTTGTGACAGAATTGGATATTTTGCCTTCTTGGTTCAGCAAACTTGAACGTGTCCCAAAAGCATCAATTGTACGCCCAGAGTATGACCCTCTGTACTGTGCATGCAGTCAGATGGCCATGAGGAAGTAAAGAAAGCTGAATGTGGTTCTTAACTCTGTATTGAGAACATGTGGTCAAAGTTATAATTCATATCAGCTGTTGTCTGTCATGCTTTTCCCCCACCACCACTTCTGTGAGCATTACATAGAAAGTAAATTTACTGCTCTGGCTTCCACAGAGTCACAGTAAATAAGGGCAGAGAACTTGAGGGTTCCTCTGAACTTGACTGATTCGACTGTATCTCAACCATTCTCAGGGGACAGATGGAGCTGATAGTGATGGAAATGTTTTTATTTCCTTAGAGAAACTCATTTCTTCACCATTCTTGCAAGTAGAAATGGCTTCCTAATGCTCTTCATGGCCCTTGCCACTATGTAAGCCCAGTTCTACTTCCTGCAGGTCATCAGGGTAGCTTAACTCTTTACCACTGCTTTGAAGGTCTGTGGTGCTGTGATTTGTTTACACCATGCTAGACAAACCAGTTCTGTCAGTCTTTCTGGTTTGTGCTGTATAGACCCTAGGATCTCTTATTGTTCTGCTCCTGATTATTTCCCGTCAAACGTCATCATTATGTAATGGAAGATTCAAATTAGCTGTGTGATTTGACTGATAGGAAACCGAGTGCTTTTATGGGAATTAGAGCAGGGGAAAGAAGAAGCCTACAGAAGCCATGTGATCATTCATGAATCACAGCTGGTTTTCAGATACCAGTCTCTTAGGTAGGTGAGTTGAGATAGCAGGTACTCACTTATCTCTGGTATGAGGCTGCAGACCTGAGGGTAATTCCCAGTTTTCAGAATTATGGTTAGAACTCCTATCTTGCAAAGGTACCTGTGGAGCTGGACATGTGTGAAGTGCCCTTTTTTTTTTTTAATAATAAATAGTAAAAATATTTTAACACAATTGATTTGTTGGAAGTTTACTTATCTTAGCCTTAACTCTTTCCTAGGTTTGTAGGGGGCTTATTTTAAACCTGAATGCGGCATATTTTGATCCGACTCGATCACTTCTGTTGTCTTGTTGAGTAGAAACTTTGTCTTTCTAGTTCTGTCAACTTTTTTTTTTTTTTTTTGTCACGGTAACTGACACAAAGAAGTTCTTTCGGTTTTGGGTAGCTCAGATCTTGCTTCCCACGCTGCCAAGAGAAGCCAGGTTATGCTTCATACAAGTGGCAGTCTTCGTGCTCTGCTTTGGCCTGTCTTGACTCTTCAAATGTCTCTGCTCTATAGCTCATCATCTTAAACATTGCAAACACTACAAATGTTGCTAAAAAGTTCCTACTTTTTAAAGCAAAAATGTTAACACCACAAAATTGACTAGTTCCATTTTTCAGATATATGGTACACTTGCCCACTCACAGGATCATGAAAGTCTGCCATAAATTGCTGCTCTGTTCTCTTAAGGGGTGCAAAATTGCTTAAAATAATTAAACATTTAATGCTTAAGATGCCCTTAAGATGTCACTGCAGTGAAATGCTGGTTGCACAGAATACTTATGCAGATGGAATGATGAAATGGCAACATTTTTAGAATATAGTAAAGGCCAGTAGTATTCAAAATTTAGTCTCAGGCCCCTTCTTTTTAGCTTATACTGCCCTATGATAGGTAGAGGAGGGCTAACAGTTTTAATTAACTTTTTTTCCAAGCCCACTAACAAAAAAAAAAAATTGGCTTTGGTGATATTGATTGATCCCTTATGAGAAGAATGTCTTTGATTTCTGTGACATTTGTGTAAAAACCAATGTGTAATTCTCAGTATGTGTTATAAAATGGCTTGTTTGGCTCGTTGTGGGGTGAAATGTGCCGACACAAGGGCTGAATATCCAGACTGTGATGGAGGGGAAAGGTGACCAGTGAATAGAACTGGCACGAGGGGGAAGCAGGGGCTGCTGCATCACTCATGCTACCTGGCATCAGCCAGAGTCTGTGGAGGGAATTTTCCTCTTGCCTTTTCCTAGCAGGAGATCAAAAACACAGCTAAAACTCTCACTCTGACAGTCTACCTAAATGAAACATGGAAAAGTAAATGACACTTCTATAACTTCTAAATGGGGGAATTGATAATTATTTGAGAAAGACTAAAGAAAATATTTGGATGCATCTACTACTTTACCACTGTGTTTTGCGAGAAAGGACTGCCCTCTAAGTCCTTTCAATCCAATAGCTTTAAATTTTGAAATAAACCCTACACAGTCTATTTTTAAGCTGTTTTTTTTTTTTTTTAACCTCCATCACTGATTAAAACCCTTTTGTACGATCACCTTTGAGGCTTGGCTTTAGGGCTGCTCCCTGGGTGCTTTCTGTATTGCCCAGGTTCCTTGCTTGCTGTCTTTTTCCTGCCTGCTTCATCTTGCGTTCCAGGCAGTTCTGCCGAGCTGAACAGAAAGGGAAAGTAGTCTTCCCCTCTGTCTTCCTCTCCAGGAAGACCCAGACCGCAGCAGAATCAGGTAAACATTACATTACCTTCTTCTCTCTGCCTTTAACTGGTGCAGCTCCTTTTACAGAACGGACAGGAGCTGCACGGCAAACTGCAACAGGTTAAGCACTTCTGCTATTTGTCATATGTGCTCTTGATAAAAAGAATTTCATAATATGCAGGGGGTTGTGCTTATACTCCTCCACTAAAGTTAGGCTGAAAAAGCTGCCTAGAAAGATCGGGAAGATTTTTTTTTTCCAGTTTTTAAGGTGCTACAGGTAAGTAGCATGAATTGGGTTGAAACAGTGCCCTAGGAAAGGGGTAATAGCATTTGGATTTTTGTTTTCTTTTTCTTAAAATACTATAGGTGAGCAGCATGGTAAGTAGGCAAAATTCTTCATATGGTCTGCTGGAAGTTGATGTCTGCTTTCCTCTCTCTTGCTAGAGAAGGAACCTCTTGCAGTGTTTTCCGTAGATATCCAGTTAGTGCTTTTGTGAGATGAAGAGCACCCAAGCAAATGTGAAGTAATTTGCCTGAATTCAGAGAAACTCCAGCTATTTAGGGCAAAGCAAATAACCTCTCAGGTACTTTGAGAGTTCAACTGCCGGAAAAAAAAAAAAAAAATCTGAGTTCTTGTCACTTTCTTTTGGAATAGGTGAAGTCCCAGACCGAGATGAGGAAGACTCCAGTGTCCGAAGCCAGGAAAACGCCTGTAACTCAGACCCCGAGTCAGGCCAGCAGTTCCCAGTTCATCCCCATTCATCACCCAGGAGCCTTCCCTCCCCTGCCGAGCCGGCCAGGTATTTTGTTGGGGGTTTTTCTCAAGTGTGATTTCCTATTGACTGCTGAAAAGTGTTTGATGGGAGTTACTGCAGTCGCACAAGGCAGGAGCTGTTCCACAGAATGTGTTCTATCATGTTAAGTATCTTGCTGTTTAGTAAAGGTGTGTAGCAGAACTGAGACAAGATAAGTCAGATTCGTAGTACTTTGTAATCAAGATTTGTCGTGAATCCTGCCACCCCACTTCTTGAATGGCAGATACAAGATCAAGGAGCTTCACAGTAAACTATTTTTGTAGCTCTTCAAAACATGACAAACCCTTGTGCCAGCTCAGGAGTAAGCATTCTCTGTGTAGTACTCTGTAATAAAGGATCAGTCATACTGCTTTCTTCTTTGCAGCTCAGTTTCCTTTGTAGTGGTGTTTTAGGCTGTAATTTCTGTAGCGGTGTTTGCTGCTGTTTCGTTGCGTGTTCCCACTTTGTTATAAAGTGCTTGTCTTGTATCTCACACTCTGTCTTTGTGCATGAAATAGCTGCAAATCTCGTCTTCCCAAAGAGTCGCTGTAGCTGCTGCTTGTTATTGCTCAGGATAGGCAGAGGGACCTCTTCCCTGTCCCAAGGCCAAAATAAAATCTGGCCTGCAGAAAAAGTGAGAGCTTGCCTTCCACACCTGGCTTTCCAATGTGAACTACAGGCAAGGAATTATCTTGCAGGTGGGAGGATTTGTTTGCCTGCCATCTGCCTCTAAATTAATCCAAAGAATCCTCCTGGGAGAGGCAGTAGACTTATTGATTGCTTATCTGTCCAGCACTGTAGAAATTTAATGTATGAAAGTGTGTTTGAGAGGGTGGGAACTTTGGGAGTGCTGTATCAAAAAAATCACACAATGATGAAGGGAAAAGGCATGATAAAGTAGGGAGGGGAGAATTTCCTGACATCATCTCTTGTGTGACTTGACACACTCTCTGTGATATGAACGTCACTGAATGACAGGAAAACTGATGGCTGAACTCTGATGGTAGCCATATACTTGCAAAGGTGAAACCAACATCTTGCCCATATGCAAACTCTACTTAGTGTTTTCTGTCCTCATGTTTTAAAGGTGAAAAGAGAGAAAATCTTGAATGTTTTGTCTAAGGAGCCATTTGAGGCATAAATCGTGGTTAAAGACATGTTTTTATCTTTCGAAGGATTCCCACCTCCGACGTACGTTGTCCCGCCGCCTGTGGCTTTCTCCATGAGCACGGGATACACCTTCCCAGGCGGCGTTTCCGTCCCAGGAACCTTCCTCCAGCCCGCCGCTCACTCACCTGCAGGCAACCAGGTGCAAGCAGGGAAGCAGTCCCACATTCCCTACAGCCAGCAGCGGCCCTCCGGACCAGGGCCCATGACCCAGGGACCTCAGCAAACACCACCTCCCTCCCAGCAACCCCTCTCCTCGTTACCAGCTCAGGCGACAGCACAGTCTGCGGGCCAGCTACAGGTGCAAGCGCTGGCCCAGCAGCAGCAGCAACAGTCCCCCACAAAGGCTGTGCAGGGCCTCGGGAAGAGTCCTCCGCACCACTCAGGGTTCCAGCAGGTAAGCCCCAAGATGTGCTTGACTTCATTAAGAATGCCTTGCAGCGTTCCAGGCTTTTTAAAGTTAATGTTTTAAAGTTAATTCACTTCCTGAATTACCTTTTTGGGAGTAAAAAAGGGAACAAAACCAAAACATACCCAGTATGCATCTTACTAAGGGGTTTTGGTCTTTTGTGAACTTTTGGGTAATTTTGAAAAAGAGCTGGAGTTTTGTGAGTATGAACTTATGCATCTGTGACCAGGAGGGAGGTACCTGTTGGAATGGGAAGTGTTTTCTGCTTTCTCTATGTTTCTGTAGGGCAACAAATGATGTTTCTGCTCAGATATTTGTGTCTTACACCTTCTAGGTGTGATTTGCTGTTTGAGAGTGGGGATTGAATCTTCACCCATGCTATCCTTTTTTTCTGTTAACTGGGTTACTCTGATTCCCTTACTCTCACACCTAGTTTCATGTACATGTCATATTTGAGAATTTCGCTGCTGAGAGTTATCAGAAAGAAGACAGAGAGACCCACCTGTATGGCATAGCAAATGTTGGTTCAGCACCTTAATGAATGTGTGTAAATCCTCAGTAAAAGAGGATTAGAGTGAGGATAATGCTCAAGCATTGCCTTGAGTAGGGAGTATTATGTGCCCATCAAGACTGAATTTTAAGGAATAATGTAGCTATTTAGGCAGGATATCAGTTTGAATTAAGCTAGGCCTTCAGCTAACATGAATTGTTCACAATTCTCCTGATAAAAGCCTGCACCTCTGCTTTAGTACCCCCAGACAGACTCATCAAAGCAGCTCTGGAACCCTCCTCAAGTCCAAGGCTCGCTGGGGAAGATGATGCCTGTAAAGCAGCCCTATTACCTTCAGGCCCAGGACCCTCTAAAATTATTTGAACAGTCATTACAGCCTCCTGTGATGCAACAGCAGCCTCTGGAGAAAAAAATGAAGCCTTTTCCAATGGAGCCATATAACCAGAACCCCTCAGAAGTCAAGGTGCCAGAGTATTACTGGGACTCTTCCTACGGCATGGCTGATAACAGGGTGATGGCACAGCAGTCCAGCATGGACCGCAGGGGAAAACGGCAAGGAGTCTTCCGCCCAGAACAGGATGCTGTCTCCAGGATGACCTTTGAGGTAAAGAACAGCTTTACAGATGATGAAAATCAGTGAGGCTCCAATATTCCTGACAGTTTAGTTGTTTCCCAGTTCAGGAATACCCAGTAGCTTGAAGTAGATCAGTGCGAACCACCTTCTGGCATTTTATTTACTAGGGAATTGCATATTGGACTGTTCTCTAGAAGCCAGTGAATAAGATTCTAGCAACTCTAGTACCCTGTTAATTGATTTGTGCGTGTGATTGGGCTGCAGAAAAAACAAGTAGGTGGAAGTCATATGCAGCACCAGGTATGACAGTGGTCTGCTGTGAAGCACCTTGTGAAAGTCTGAAAGTCCCTTTCAGTCTGCAGTGAATCTCTCTCGTGGAGATACTCTGGCAGGTGGAGCAGCATGACATTGGCAGTGTTAGCAAAAATTCTTATCTAGCACCTGATGAGAAACAAAAAAGCTATCCAAATAGCTGCAGTTTGGTCATTGCCCTTTAGCCTTTATCCTTTTAAACTCTCAGTGTGTATTCCTGTGTTTCAAATGGCTGAGGCTGCAATAGTTGGACTGCAGCTGGAAGCTGAGGGTGATAAGAAGAATGTGCTTCATGTTGCTGCTTACAAAACCTGCAGTATGCTATGTATTGTCAGCTCTGGAGGTATCTAAGAGTGCTCTTCGTGATATTTATAACGGAAGTTAAACAGAGGCCTTGGTAAATCTTTGGCCTGCTATGCATCTGTATGCGCACTTGGGATTTTTAGAAGGTCAGCTGAGCTCCCTTAGCTTACCCTGCAAAGCCAGCCAGCCTTTAGGAGACTGCCTCCGTGGTGATGTCAGGCTATGGTTTTTAGATGGAGACAGGGCCACTAGCCTGTTCCCATGCCTAAAATAAAGTCTTATGTTGTGGCAAGCAAGGCACAGGCAGAGGCTGGGTCCATGATGCTTCTGTTCCAGACCTTTCCCACAGTGTGCGAGTTGCCTGGTGTGACCAGCCTGTACTCAGGTATGGCAGGGCTTTGTGCCTGGTGGGCCCATCAGTTGGACCATAGACATGGGGTCCCAAGCCCTGGAAATAAGTCTTACAGGTTTCAAGTTATACAAGAGAAGGGGAAATGCAGATATGATTTCACTTGAAAGGTAACACACTCTCAGTTCAGCTATGGAGAATAAGTGTCATCTCCTCTCTGTAATAAATTCATGTTTATTGTCCTTGCCTTTAGTGTGAAACGGGTGCAGTGTTGATGCAATGGGAAGCAGTGCTCCCCTAATTAAAGCTAGCTGCCACCCACTTTGATGGTACCATCCCCTTGATAGGGGATGCAGTGTCCCCCGGTTCATGTTAGGCCAGGTGCCCAGCTCGCTTCTGTGTTTTGAGTTTTCTCTCCATGTAGCTCCTGCCGTGTTGCTTGCTCTGCTTTCCCCTGCCTCCTTTGCATGCTACCCTCCTTGCTGCACTTGCTTGCCTCTCTTGCACCTTCTCCTGTCCTGCCTGGGTGGAGCCAGGCTCTCTGCCTCCTCTTGCTCTTGCCCTCTCTGCCTTCGGTTGTCTCATGGTGCTCATTTCTGTCACTAGGACCCCAAGAGCTCCCCTCTGCTTCCTCCGGACCTGTTAAAGAGTCTGGCTGCCTTGGAGGAGGAGGAAGAGCTGATTTTCTCTAATCCTCCTGATCTTTACCCAGCTCTGCTGGGGCCTCTCGCCTCTCTTCCTGGACGAAGCCTCTTTGTATGTATTTGACTTAATACTGCTGCTTCTCACTCTAACTGGCATCTTTCTTCTGTGAAATGTGTAAGAAATGTGACATTTCCTTTCTGCTGCCCATCCCTCCTCTCCACTTCTTGCCCGCTGCCGTTGAGCCAATGTCCACGGCACAGGACAGACCAACCGAGGGCTCTGGGGATTCGGGGAGGTGGCTCTGCCTGTGGCGTGCAGAAGCACAGGGCTTTGGGGCCAAAGCCAGTCATGTTTGCTCAGAAATCAGAGCAATTGCTGTGCAAATGCAGCGATGCTCCTGTCCTTGCCCAGAGCTGGGCTTCTACAGTCGCATGGGCTTGGGGATAGGGCTGAGGATGTGCAAGATAGATGGTGCAAGGGTGGGAAGACATCAGTTTCACAGTGCACTTTATTATTATTTTTTTTAATTTGCATGGAAGAACTACCTAAAGGTGTCAGGAAGTTCCCCTTTAAATGCAAGAGAAATTGCAAAGAAAGAAAACTGCAAGTGATTGACTAGATAATCAGCAGCTTTTGTAGAAATATTGTGAATTTTGACGGGCAGAAAAATATTTTTTTTATGGGTTACAACTTTCCTAAGTCACTAACTGGAGGGCTTTTGAGCTGCAGAATTATGAACAACTTCTAAAAGTGCAGTGTTGCATTTGCTGTATGGCTGCAAGTATCTTTATTGAGTATTAGCATTTCAGGTCTGTATCAGTAGAGAGGCAGAGCTATTTGTGACTGTACTTGATCTCTGGCTGATAAGTCTATTCAGTCAGTTATTTTAGTGTAATTCCAAGTAGCCAGTAGCAGTATCAACATCCAGAGGAGCCTGTGCCCAGAAAGGGCCTCCTGCTTCCCTGGCAGCTTCCTGGGAAGCCCCCGTGGTCCCTGTCTGCTGGAAAGGAACTGCTTCTCTGCACGAGTGCTGGGGCAGTACAGGGTGGGAGCCTTGTGTGTCTTCTCAAGCACAGAGGTGACACTAGCTGCTAATCTAACAAGCTGGGAGCTGCTCGCCAGGCAAACACAGCTTCTGCTCTTGGGCTCGCAGGGTTAGGGCAGAGGTGCTTGATGTTTAGACCATGTTGAAGTAAAGGACTCCAGGCTTTTGTTAGTGGGTCAGTTTTAGGAAAATCTGGCATGGTGAGCTGGTATGAATGTAAGAAGGGCACTTTTTTTTTTTTTTTTTTTATTATTTTTTTTTAAGATTACAGCTTTAGTTCTGGATCACGCAATTGTGCTTGGATATCTGTAGCTCTGCAACTAAATCCCTTGGTATTTGTGGTCCACCAGCCCAGCTTTCCTGTTTTGCTGCACTTTGTTCCAACGCTGAGCCTGTTTCTGCCGTAAAACAGACTTGTTTTCAGATATGGTATTTCTCACTCCTCCTTCCTGCTAAGAAGTGAAGAGAGAGTAAGAAATATTATGCTGGAAATGGCAGCAGTGTGAGAGGAGGCTTAGCTGGCTGAAATGGTTGTGCTATATAATATCTCTTAATGTGACACCCTAAGAGTTTTGGACCTCTGTTACGAGGATCTTTTGAAATGAGGTAATTCTCTGAGCACAGGAAAGGATTCTACCCCGTTTGCGTGAGACTTTTGCACAGATACAGGGATGGACAGCATCTTATTTTGTTTTCATTAAGTAAACCTGTCCCCTCTTAAGTGTGCCAGGCACTGGTAGCAGTCAAAGGCAGTGTAGTGAACTTAAGATCTGAAATGCTGTTCGGTCAATGCAGCTTGGAGACAGACATATTTGTTGTTTTAAGTATATTAGCTCCCTAGGCTAGTAGGGAAATTAATGATTTTCTTCATTTGTTAACTCATATTTTCCAAGATATGTAAGCTAAAGTATGAGAAAGGCAGTTTTTTTCCTGTTCACTATACTAAATGCTAACTGCTGTTTTTTTACCTTTTTGATTTTTGAAGAAGTCCTTGCTGGAAAAACCATCAGAACTGATGTCCCAGTCGTCTTCTTTCCTGTCCCTCAGTGGCTTTTCCCTTAATCAGGTACGTAAGGACCAAAATCTGCAGTCTTTTGCTTAGACATCTGTGCAGATCCTTTAGTTCAATTTAATGACAAGCTTGAAAGGAATCCCTGCTCATAATTTCAATTCCTATCAGCAGAGTGCATCTTTGCCTCTTACCTTTTCTGATTTTTTCCAATTTTTGTCCCATGCTGTAATTCTGCAGAAATGCTGTTGAACTGTGTGTTCATAGGCTACTTTCTTTAATGTACTTCTCAAAGTTTGGTGTAGGTATTTTTTTATTTTATTAATCTGAGCAATGGACTGAGCAATGTTCACTGGGTGCAGTCCTAACCCAGTTCTTATGAGCACTGTGAATATTCCAGTCAGGAGAAGTTTGTTCTTTGTATAAAGCCTGTGATAGACTTTATATGGAATAAAATCTTCAAAGAGGGAGGAGGAGCTGCGGAGTAAAAAGAGTGTCGAAGTATTTTGATTCATAATTCTTTCCTCTGTATAGTATTAATGTTTCAAATAAAACTGATACTTAAACTCTCTTAAATTCCTTTCTGGCAGGAAAGATACCCTAATAGCAGCATGTTCAATGAGGTATATGGGAAAAACATTAATACCAGCACAAAAACAGAAGTTACCCCTTCAGTCACTCATCAGGAGACTTCACTCTATTCTCTCTTTGAAGGGACTCCATGGTCTCCATCCCTTCCAGCCAGCTCAGGTAATCTTCGTATTCTCAGTGACTTAAGAGGATTTGAGTTAATTCTGAATCTACTGCAAGTTAAATGTAATTGGAAATTAAAAAAAAAAAAAAAGCTGCTTAATAAAATATGAGACCCTGTTTTTTTTAGTCTACCTTCAGAAGGAGGGTTTAGTAATTATTGGAGGGTAAAAATCTAAATTGCAATTTAAGTAACTGAACAGGATAAAAGCTTTAGGAAGTGTTAAATCCTGAAATCTCTTTAGCTTGGAATCCCAACAAGCATTTAGGAGTGGAACTTTGATAGCTCAAAAATGCCTATGCTTTCAGTCTTGCTTAACCAAAGCAGGAAAGACTGGACTTCATGATATGGGTTTTTTGAAGAGGGAGGGGAAAAAATGGATGTTTAGAGAGTACTGAGGAAAATCTGAAAGCCCTTTTCCTCTAAGATAGATCACAAAGCAAACCCCTTTACTATTTTCCTTTAAATATATATATAATGCATTTTATAGTTATGTCGTGCTTTTATGCTAACTGTAAATACAGAAGAGTCTGAGAGAAGAGAATTAGCTGAAACTAAGAAATGAGAATGTTTTAAAATAAGATCTCCTGCAATGAGATTTCCTTGGTCATAGTGAGACTTGTGCTGTCAAACAGAGGTAGTAACTGTTGTAAGTGGAATTGAAGGAGCTGCAAAGTACTTCTGTTCCACAGTGATTCACAGCATTCTGTGCTTTCAGCTTTCTCTTCACCTCCTCACCTTTACCTCCTCATTTTAGACCATACAGTCTTCTGTTTTCTTTTGTTGTTCATCCTGTGTCAGATAAGTTTTTCCATACTTGCTCCCTTGGCTCAATACTTCGTACTGATTTGAACCGCTTCCAGATTTTTGAAGTGTAAAACATGTTCATGTACTTACCAGTTTGAGTTGTAAACTTGCAAACTCCTTGAGGATTTAGGTCATTTTTATAGACTTGTCAAGATGGGAGGCACAATTTGTGAGTGGGTGTATGTGTTTGTGGTAGTTGTATTTAAAAAAAAGCCCTTCAGAACTGAGCCATAGGGAAGCTCACTTTGGCTAGTTGTCCTTGGACTCCTGGAAGAACTTAGGAGTTTCCATTGTGCTCATGTAATGAAGGCAAAAAAACTGAGTATTGAGAAAACTGGATGATGGCACAATTTGCAAACCGGTGCACAAAAAAAAAAAAAAAAAAAAGAGGGCTCCACTGCTTCTCTTGACCTTTTTGCTCTTGCCTTGTAACCACTAGATCATTCAACACCAGCCAGCCAGTCTCCTCACTCCTCCAACCCCAGCAGCTTGCCAAGCTCCCCTCCAACCCATAACCACAATTCTGTTCCCTTCTCCAACTTCGGACCCATTGGGACTTCAGACAACCGAGACAGGAGAATCGCAGACCGCTGGAAAACAGATAAACCAGGCAAGTACTGGATTCAGGCTTACATGAAGCCAGCCGTTGGCCTTTGTTTCACAAAGGTTTTGCTAAATTCATCTTACCCTTTTCCTGTTATAGCAATGGGAGGATTTGGTCTGGACTATCTCCCAGCAACGTCCTCGTCTTCAGAGAGCAGCTGGCACCAGTCCAGCACTCCCAGTGGCACGTGGGCAGCCCAGGGTCCCCCTATGGAGGACTCCTCAGCTGTGCTCATGGAGAGCTTGAAGGTATGTTTAACTGGAAACTCTGCTGAGAAGTGGGTGCTGATCTGTGGAGCTTGAAGATGGAGAGATGGCCTTTAGGCAGAGTACCTCCTTTCTCTGTGCATCAGAGTTCAGTTTCAGAAAGGGAAGGTTTTTCCTGTAGCTTCTTCTACACAGGCAGTGTGAGAACTGTGACCAGCAGTAGAAGATGGCACAGTTTTTCAGTTTGTGCTGCTCTGGAGTGTTTTGTGGAACAAGATTAGGTTGGCAGAACAGGATTAGGTTGGCAAAACTGGAAGAAATTAAAACATTTGCTTTGACAGGTCTAAAATCTGCAGTTGCTAATGTGGAAGGAATTTTTATGGTAATAAGGATTTTGGAGGAGGATGAATTTCTTAAAGGGGAATCTTTCTTTAGAAAACTTTTGTCTGGAGAGATTTTGTGATAAGCGAGGTGTGGGTATTGAAAGAAAGAGAGGGAAAAACTCTGCTGTAGGAAGGTAGCTGTGAAGGTTGCTTGAGCAAGAAGGTGCTAGTGCTGACTGTTTGTTTTTAGTCCATCTGGTCCAGCTCCATGATGCATCCTGGCCCTTCAGCCCTGGAGCAGCTGTTAATGCAGCAGAAGCAGAAGCAGCAACGTGGACAAGGCGCCATGAACCCGCCGCATTGAGAATGAGGTGGCAACCCTTGCAAACCAAGGCTCCATAAACCATGGCATGTTGGGTTTGCAGGACTGGCCCACACAGTCCTGTGCAGGTGGCAGCCCTCTCTTCTGTTCCTTGCTGTCAGGAGGGCGTAAGTGCTCCACCGACCCACTGAGTGTGCACAAAACGTCTGCAGCGCGAGAAAGCTACACCAGGAACTCTCCCTCCCCTGGGCCCTCTGGAGGGAGAGAGGAACTGCTGTTTGTCCCACTCAGTAACCTGGTATCACCGCCTCTCACCTGCTCCATCGTGCATGTCCCCAGCCACATGGGAAGTAAAAGCTGAGAATGAAGGGCAGATGGGAGAAGCCAATGAGAACTTCTCAATCCTTTTCCTCTCTTTGGGGATAAAATAGGAATCCATTAATGATTGCTTTGCTGACTGAGAATGTAGTTGAAATTACTCCTCAACATCTTTATTATTACTATCTCAGTAGTAAGATCACACTGAAATCTTCCATACACAGATGTGCTTTGTAGTCAGTGCATAGCAATGAAAGCCCCAGTTGCTGCTCTGGTCAGAGGTAGGTGATGACAAAGTGGGGCTCTATCTCCTGCACTAGTGAGGGAGCTTCATGAAGGAGAATTTGGCACTTGACACCACTTCACCTTTCCCTCAAAGGCTCTGGCCAGCCCCTGTGTGGGTTAGAGGCTCCAGCGTGAAATGCCCACCTCTCCATAGGCGTTTGAGCTCTAAGGGGTGATGGGGGCATTGCAGCACTCTGCTGGACAAGCAAGTTAACTGCTATGGGGTTTTAAATTAATGTTTGATTCCTGTACATTTTACTGTAGCATAGTGGCTAGCCCTGCGAGGGCAGGCTAGTCTGTGCATTCACAGCCTGACTCATTTTAATAGGTAGGTAGAAGGCTTTCAATGGTTTGTTTTCTCTCTTTTTTTTTTTTTTTTTTTCCTCTCCTTTCTCTCCCCATCCTCCCATCTTTGCTGGGCGCTAGTAGTTTTATTACCAATGTGCAACACCTCCCAGAAAGTAATCAGGGGTCCAGCAGGACTGGGTAAAGAAGACAGCCTGGACAGTGTGGAGCATAACCCCCCTCATCCCCCCCACCCCAAAAAGGCACGCGTCAGCTCTGCAGACCCTCCCTTAGCTCCCCAGGCACAGCTGCAGCCCCCGACTTTCAGTTCTAGAAGGAAATTCAGAGCACGGTGAACACACGTGTGTAACCCACACATGGAAAGAAGCAGAGTGCTGTGCATACATGAAAAGGTGCAGAAGGGAAAAGGAAAAGTTTTATTTGCTATTTATTAGGGGGAAGGAAGACTGGAAGCTCATTAAAGAGGGCAGCATTTCTGTTAGGTTTCCTAGGGAAGTTGCGGAAACCATCTTGGTGTCCTATTGTGTTTAGCAGTAAGGGTTTGTGTGATGGTTCAGGAGCTCTGAGCCGCGAAGGGGCTGCAGAGCAAAGCACGTGCAGGAGTCTGCATGACACTGGAGTCAGGGCACCCCCAAAGAATATGAAAAGGGAAGATGGAGACTTGCTACCCTTTCCAGGGTATGAGCAGCTCTCCCACGTTCTCCTCCCTTGCAACATCACCGTTCTGTGTTGCATTTCTAAGATGTATTTCCTTTAAAAAGAGTCCAAGCAGTGAAGTTTCCACCCAGTGGTGATATGAACCAAACCCTCCCATACCTCTCTGCATCCCCCCCCAGTTCGTGTATTTGAGCTGTGCCCCCCGGCAGCTGCGACATTCCAGTGTTTGAGCTATCACCGACTCTTGCACCCTGGGCGATCTCACCAGGTTGAGCTGCGTCCCTCTGGCCGCTCCCTTCCACTCATGCACGAGTTCCCGCTGCTACCAGCGCGCCCGGCCCTGCGACGCCTGGGGTAGCGAGGCCAGGGACCCCATCGGAAACTGGTTTGTGTCGTAAGCTTTTTTTTGTGTTTTTTTTTGTCTGTCTGTGCAAGAACTGCAGCTGCTGAAATCAGCTTTGCCTTTAATTAAACCATGTTCTCTCCATCCAGGCCTGTGTGTACCCTTTATTTCCTGTATTATTCAACTCTAGGCTCTTAAAAAGAGGCATTATTTTTCTGGAGAAGTCAGAACAAGTTTTGAAAGCCATTTCTCTTAGGAATTCATTGCAGATAACTGGAATGTGGCTTTCCACTGCCACCAAAACTCTGGGATAGGATTAGCTTGCAAAGATGCTTCTCAGTTGCAGGGTGAATTACTTGAGGCTGATTGAGGGTGGTTTGGGGGGTTGGAGGCTGCAGATCCTTCTGCTGTTGACCTGCCTATAAATCAGCGTGACGTGTCCACTTCTTGGTTCTCTGCAGCTGGTTCCCAGGTTGGCATCCTCCAAACTTTGTCAAAGGAAAGTTAAGACAACTATAGAGATGTCCTGCTTTTGAAATGCCATTTATTTTATCTGGGCAACTCTTAAAAGAAAGGGTTTTAAAATATATGCTAGTATTTAGGCTACTGGGCAAGATGGGGTCCTCCAGAATGTGCATGTCATGACGAGAAGTGGGGAACGTGCTGCCCTCGGCCTTCCTCCTTCTAGCACAGATGTCTAGCATGGGGTGGTGACTATAGTACTCCTCAAGGAAAGGACAGTGAAAGTATTTTTAAAAGATCAGGAGAACCAGCTGTCAGCAGTGAGTGCAGGTGAAATACCAGGGAAAAAGTGCCACTGCCGTCAGTGGCGGAGGAGGAAAAGCTGTTGGGTATGGAAGAGAGGGAAATTAAGGTTATATAGGGTCTTTCATCTTTAACTTGCTGCCTCTTGGGAAGTGAATGTGTGTCTGTATACATTTACTTACTGAAAAAATAATTCCTTTAAACTTTAAGGGAGGGTTTTAAAGTCATTGTGGTTTTGAAATTACTTGTCCATTAGAGCAGGAAGAGGCTGTTCCAAGGTCTTTTCTTTAAACTCCTGAAGTCAGCAGCAAAATTTTGAGGGAGCAAATTCTATTAGGAGTTCAGCTTTTCCTGGTTTTGATCTTCCTGAATGCCTGTTCCTCTTCTCTAGCCATCGGCATGACCATAAATGCAAGTTGTTACCTTTTCCGTGAGTTCTACCAGTGACCCACTTGTCCATATAAAAGTTTTTGTTGTGGATGAGGTAGGTGGGACAGAGCTGCTCTTAGGAAGTCTCTTGGTAAGTACAATTCTTAGAACTGAATGCATTCCCAAATACTTAGCATGTTATTTTTATGAGTGTTTGTTTTGGAAAATGATGCAAAAGGTAAAACAAGAGAATAAAGCTTTTAATACCCCTTGCGAAAATATTTTAGGAACTTCAGGTGTAATGGTTAATGCAGAAACATCTTAATTGCAGTAGTTTGAATCCGTAATTTCTTTCCATGTCTGGGTCTAAGCTCTTCTGAGATTAGATTTCAGGGTCTTTAGTGTTGGTCTTCTGAATGAACGCAGATGGGAAGATGCCTATCTTGCCATTGCACTGGCCTTCTAGCCAGTCTTCATTCACTGAAAGAGAAAATTTACAATTTTTGTTACCCTAGGGATATGCAGGAGCATGCTTCAGATGTGCCTTCAGACCTTCACATGCTACAGATGGGCCTTCGATTGCATTTTTAAGATACTCTGCCACCTTAAATAGCTATGCCAAAGCCTGGTAGAGAGGTGACTGAGGAGATGAGTCAGAGTGAGGAGGAAGGAGGCAGACAGCACAGTTAAGGTAAGAAAGGCTACGCTGCCAAACTAAGGGAAGAGAATACCACAGCAGAGACCAGGGTTGTCTTTTAAGATGTATCAGGCAACTTTGTCCAAAAAAAAAGGTTCCTGAGAATGTCATGTAAGTTTTCATGTTTTACAGAAAGCAGCCTTAACAAAAAAAAAAAAAAGAGAAGAGAAGAGGGAAGGAACAAAGGTCTGTTTAGAAACACAATATAATTCATACAGGCAAGTGAACTTAAAAGTTTTAAGGGCCTCATACCACTGTCTGTCTTCAGTGTCTGACTGCTTTCCTGTAAACCAAGGTCACAGTAAAGTGTGCATTGGTTTTATTTCTTTAAATATTCCCCAAAGTCCAATCTTTAAAACTGTCATCAGTAGCAGGCAGTTTGATTTCTGCTGAGAACTTGAGAATTGGGAACCAAGAGTTATTTGTCCAAGCCTCATTCTGGACCTGGTGGCTGCCTTGAATATAAACTAGTAGGTGAAAGGGAACGTGGAAAGCAAATAGAGATGAGACTGGACAACCGTCTTCAAGTTATGGGGATGGGCTAAAGTGCAGTTTCATCTGCAGTTCCTTGTTAGTCCTCCCTTTCTCTCCCCCAGAAAAAAACAAACAAAAAATACTTCTCTAAGATGACTAAGGCTTTAAACTCTGACAGTTTCAAAAGAAAAGAGAACCAACTTTTTAATGGGAAATGCATGGCTCATCAGTGAACGGGAGAACAGGATCTTGGAGGGAGATGACTTGAATGCTGTGCAGTGTAAAAACTCATCTCTACAACAGGGCAGGAAGAATTAAGACTGTTTGTGCACAGCTGTTTAGTGCTGCCAGTGGACACAAGTTAGATGTAATGCTGCATATACCTACAGTTGACTTCCTGTATTTAAAACCAATTCTGACATCTCGGTTTCCCCCTGGACTTAAGCAAGGAGGGAAGCAGCTACACGACTCTGCGTAGATTTGGAAGAATAAAGCCAAAATCACATATTACACCTTACTCTGAATTTAGTACTTAAGCCTGAAATATCACAAAAGCACTAGTACCTAATATTTGGGGGGATTAAGGCTTAATTTAAGATTATACCCTTGAAAAGGAAAAAAAATTGAAAAAGGTACGAGGTGATGGGAATTTGATTAACAGGAATAGTTATATTTCAGAACAATTTCTAACGTGAGGTAAGGGCGATGAAAATGAGGCATGTCATGATCTTAAAAATATGGATCAGTAAACTTAAAATGGCTCAAGCAAAACCTTCCAAATTTGAAACTGTTTGGGGAAGGAGGGCAGCAGAACTAGAGGTGAGAAGAAAGTATTTAGGAAGGACGTGCATGACCCTGAGATTTGAATGGAAATGCTGGTAGAGCTGGAAGAGCTATTGCATCTATTCCAGTGCTAGGAGCAACGGGTGGAAAGAAGCTCTAGAAAGCAGTCCTACAGGCTTTAAGCCTTGCTTGCCTTGTGGCTCCAGAGAATTAGCTGAAAACCCTGCTCGTGCAGTAGCATGCAAAGCTGAAATGTTTCTATCTCACTATGTTGGGCTCCAAACTTCTGTGAAGAGGGAACAGATTGCTATCTCTGAATCTGGAAACCAGAAGGACATAAAAGGAAGCAACTCCTGGGTGTGTTCCTGGATTATCCTTGCTATGGAGAAGAGGAGATGTTTGGCGGTGGAGATCAAAGTCCCCAATAAAGCTGGTGTACTTCACTGAACAAAAATGGATAAAGTGCTACTCATATGTCGGTTGTCTGACCAAATCCTTGAGAGTTTTTGGCCTAAGTGCCAGATGTTGAGGACCTACAGGTGCCATTGAACTGAACAGGGTGTCCTGCAGGTATTTGGCACTGCAGGCCTAGGCTTCTTCTGGAGCTGGAAGACCCTTCCCTTTCTTCCCCTTTCTTCCCCTTTTGCCCCAGGAGCGGTTACCTTTGGATAAAACAAGTATCACATCTCCTGCCTGAAACTCCAGGTCTTCAGGTTGGGTGGCTTCATAGTCGTACTGTGCTACAACTTGGGTTGGTCCCAACTCTTCTGGCGTTGCTTTCCGGGCCTCTTGCTCCGGTTTGGTCTCGGGCGGAGTACCCTTGCCCTAGGGCGGGAAGTAAGTTGTTAAGATGCTTCTTGAGCTTTTTTCTTTACCTCAGGAGGAAAGACAAACTTGTTTTCTCTTCCTTACTCCCCTCTGTCCTTTTAAGAGGTTGTGGGTTTTGGCTGAGGCTGAAGCCTGTGCCTGTGGCAGGGAGAGCAAGGGTGCCCCCTGCTTAGGGTTCAGCCGTCACCGGGAAGACCCTTGCTGGGAACGAGCGGAAGAGGTGTCTGCAGCCACTGTCACTGACCTCTGTGCTCTCACACCACACAGTCAGGCACTTGTCCTTGGTTTTGCTCCAAGCCGCCTGCACGTTCTCCGCACTCAAAGTCTCCAGCGCCTCGTGCTCTGCAGGCCTGTACCTGGGCGTACAGAGGATACGGACTAAGGACAAGGCCTTCGGCACCCAGGTGCCTGCTGCTGGCAGCGGGCAGGGCTCACCTCAGCTCCGTGCGCTCTGGCTGCAGTTCCAGCTTCTCGCAGACCAAGTTCAAGAGCTCATTGTAGGAGAGGTCTGGCTTGACTTGGATAGCTACTGTAAATTTGTAATGTGCCTTGAGGATGTAGGGGCCGGAGCCAGCAGCTTTGGCCTCCTGTGGGTAGGAAATGGGACATGAGAGGATCTCTTGCCAGGCTGGTCGTGCTCACAGCCCTGGGCAAGGGTGGTCACTCAGGAGGGGCCTGAGTGACTGGGATAGTGAAGCTGTGGTCACCTGTGTAAAAGCTCATCTGCTGGGCACTGAAAACTGAGAATTGGCCTGCTGGTCAGGAGCCAGACGTGTTAACCTGATAGTCATCTCTGTTGGTAGTCGGCAATGTTTGCTTCTGGGCAGGTCAGCGTTGATGGTACCAAACTAACAACGTGGATGAGACCTCCCTAAAAGCAACTCTAGGGGCCAGGGCAGGCTGACAACCCATCATACTTTGGAGAAGCTGTTAAATGATAAAAACCTGAAAGGCTCCCAAGCTACAGAGCTTGTAAAGGTCAGCTGCCTTTGATATGTAATAAATACTGGTTTGTAATATGGACTATAGGCATCTGCCTCCCTGTGACACCTACAGCAACGCAGAGTGTTACCTTTGGTTCTTCTCTTGGCTCTGTTGTGGCAACAGGAACAAAGTCTGAGGAAGAAGAAATAGGTGACTTGGCGGGTGGAATGGGGTGTTAACAGCTTGGTGCATAAATGTATGCTCAAAAGTCCTTCAGCTCTCCTCTTTGACACCCATCATCATCTGCAGCAAAAACCAAACCTGGAACCAGCTCCAGTTGCTCAAATGGATGTGGCATCAACTGTGGTGAGAATCAGCCCTAGAGTTTAGGGGTAACCATCAAGAGGAGATGGATCCCTGTGCCTTCTGTCTTGAGAGCTGCCTTGTTTCAGAGCTTTACTCTGCTTATATCCCTGTTGTAAAGCCTGTTTTGCATCTATAGAGACAAGAGCTTTAGGGCTGGGTTGTTCCTGGGTGGACTTTTTTTTATATATAAAAATATTAGCAAGTATAAACAGCTAAGTGTCTTATGCCTTGCCATACTTGATTACTTTTGCAGCTGAATAACCTTAAATATTGGACTAGGCAGACAAAATAGGGTTTTTTTGTGCTGTAACTCTGAATTGTCTATCTGCAGTGTTGGAAGTCTGCAAAAACAGTGCCAACCCCAGCACTGCTGGCAGCTGAGAGCCTGTGGTTGGCTGTCTAGGTCTTGGGGAGGGGTGTTTGGGGTGAAAGCTGCTCCCAGCAATGAGAGCAGCCTGGTCTCTCCTGTGCTGTGCTGCCTGCTGTCTCTGTCAGGAGCTTGAGACAGACGTAACTAGCTGCATTTGGATGAGGAATCCTATGCTCTTTACACTTGTTATATGGCCTTGAGGAAGGGAGGTGGCTTTCGAGGTGCTGGACATGAGTAACCCTGCGTGAAATTAGCTTGTTCTGGAAGCGCCTCACCAATGAAGGCAAAGCTGTTGTTTTCAGTACCTTTGCTGTTCTCATCTCTGCAGGTTCATACAGAAAACTGGAGGCAACCCTTGTCTTTCACAGCAGTTATAAATTGAGGCCTTCAACTAAGGTGAATTAATACAGATTTGGTGGTCTGTCCACAAGGATCTACTCTAAAATTTGTCAATAGTTTGACATTATAGTGCTTATTAGCAAAAGGGACAGAGCTCTGCTTTTCAATACAGTCCCACTGTTAAATCTGTGCTGGCTTTTGCTGCTGTAAGGATGTTTGAGATTGCTGGGGCCTTGAGGTGTTTGCTCTGGAGGCTACATTTTAGGAATTGGCTGCCCAGCCCACAGGGTTACTGTGGTTGTTATATTTAGAGGAGAGTGAACGGGAAATTAAACATTTACAATTCAGATCAATGTTAGGATTGAAATTTCCTAGGTATTCTAATCTTCTGAGATATCTTAGATTTTTTTTTTTTCTAACAGATATCTCAGAGAATTTTTTTCTCTCTCTTAAAGTTCAATTTTCACTTGGGGGGGAAGAGGAGGGCCTATCCCTACCCCCCACCTCCCCCTCCCCCTCTTTTTTTTTTTTTGCCAGTTATTCCATTTCCTCTTTGCTTCAAGTGCTTTTCGCCATGTTTGGGAGGTGTTAGGAATTTTGTGCTCAATCAGCCAATAGAAAAGATGGAAATTTGGCTGTTTCCAGTTCCCATGAGCCACAGGCACCTTCTGTATCAGCTTTATTGCTAGGCTGCATGTGAGACTGCTCTGCTGGTGACCTGAGTCTGGGCTCTACCCTCTAGGTAAGCTCGTCCGCATCCCCCTGCCCCGGCAAGGGGTTGGGTTGTTGGCATATTCCTGTTTCCACGGGCAGGTTGGCTTTCAATGGCTGGAGCCTCTGCAGCTGCACTGCGCTCTGTGTGTGGCGATTTTCTGTCCTCTGTGGTTACACTGTAAGAATTGTAGCTTCCCTGCAAGCAGGGGAGAAATTTGTGGCTTTGGACAAGATTAAAGGTTCCCATAGGTGCTTCGTGCCCGCCTGCGCTTTGGGCTTTTGTGTGGCTGTCCCTGCTGCAGGGAATGGCCTGCGCCTCAGGGCACTGAGCGGCTCTTGGAGAAACCAGCTAGGACCCCCCTTCCCCAGGCGCTTGCAGCGCCTTCAGAACTGCCACAGCGCAGAGCAGCGCTAGTCCCTGGGGAGGAGACGCTTGTAGTAAACTTCCCGCTTGGGCACTTGCACCAGCTGGGTTGCTTGCCCTCCTCCTGACCCCAGGCCCTTTTTGCCCGTTAGCTGCTGTGCTAGTTAAAAGCATTAAGGAACTTGCTTTCCCCTGGCATCCTGGCCCTCTCTTTTACTCCACCCTCAGCACCGCAGCTTAAGGTTGTGCCTTCCGTCTTTGACAGCAAACGGGTCGAGAGGGCCGAAAGGTACGTGGAGATGGATCCCAGCCCTCATCTCAGGAGGTGGATTCGGCAGTGAGGAGATGTCTCAAAGCTTTCCAAAGGGTGGGATTGCCCACAAGGTCCTTGTGTCCCTTCAGCTCCTCGTCACTAACCTGGTGCTGGCCGACGGGGTTTTTCTGGAGCGCTGGAGCTTGGGGGCTCTGGGATCTCGGGTTCAGGAGGGATTTCTTCCTGTACAGGATGGAAAGAGAGTGTTGTCAGTCAGCCCTGCCTGAGGGGGCAGGAGGCACTGCTGCCCTGTGGGCTTCCTTCTCAGCCCACTGAGGCAGGATCTGTTCTGCGGGACTGAGTACAGTATCCCTATGACCTGTCATTCAGAGGTGACACTGTAATTTTAGCCCTAGCAAGGAAGATCTTCGTCCTATGGGGCTCAGTGTGTGCTGGGCCTGTTTCTGGCTACTTCCCTAAGGTCTGCTTGGGGTTTTGAACTGATGAAGGAGAGTTCACTCCCCCTTCCTCTCTCCAGTGTTACCTACCTAGGGGATCTCTAAAGGTCCCTTTAAACCTTAAGGATTCTACTCCCACCCAAGGGGCCACGAGCACAAAGTCTGCCCATGTTGGGCAGGTGTGCGAACTTCAGGTAAGAGGACTATGAGCCAGAAGATATTCCTCTGGAGTTGCAAGGAAGAGGGAGTTGCAGGTGCTAGTAAAGAAACCCCTGTGTGCTAGTGATGTCAGAAGGCACCGAATAAGTGGTGGGTGATTTGCATGAAGACGTCTCCTTCCCTAGAGGCCATGTTCTTTTCCTCGCTCAGCTTACCTGAGTGTGCAGCCTGTTCTGGAGCTCCACAGGCTCAAGGTAGTTGCAGGGGACGATCCCTTTCTGTGGGGAAGCAGAGATAAGTGGGGATTGCTTGGCAGGAGGCAACTTGCTGCTGGAGGAAGCAGCTGAGCTTGTTCTTGCCCTGCCATGAACCAGGAGAGCACCTGAAGCTTAAAGGTTAGTTGCTGCAAGTTGGATGGGATTCTTTGAATCCCATGACCTAAGCCATACTAGAGGGAATAAGAATTGGCAAGCAAAATGGATAACTTTACTACATCATCCGAGAGATCTAAGACAAAGGAGGAATGGGTGACCCAGCTCTGAGATGCTTCACTTAGGTGGGGGTGATCATGCAAGTGGAGCAGCTTGTCTGTGGGCTGAAGGCTACCTGGACACCTGGGTATCTTAGCTGCTCCTTATTGATCACTGCAGGACATGTGCTGAATAACCAGTCCTCTGTGAAGCAGGGTCAAGTTTGGGGACCTGTCATCTGCTGCCCTCTTTTCTTACTCCTCCCCTTGTCTTTGGTACCCTTGGGCAAGTGACTTTGTGGGGCAGAGGCGGAGGCTCTCTTTTCCCCTTCCTGAGTCTGCGAGGGACACAGTGGATTTCACGGTATAGGAAGCCTTTGAGACAGGAAGAAAGTGTCAAGGCAGATTGTGAGAAACAAGGCAACATCCTTTGAGGATGGCACCTGAGACCCCTGCCTGGTGGAAGAGCTGGGAGCAGGAGGCAGGAGTTGGGCTTTGCTAGTCAATTACTGTCAGCTCCACTAAGGAGCAGGGATTGCCTCTAACAAGCCCAAAGGTACCTGTTTCTTCATTTGAGCAGGAAACACAGTGGAGCTAAAGCAGAAACTCTTTTAGCTGGTGATAATGTAGTAACGTAGCTGTGCCTTGCTCTTTATCTGCAGAACCTTGCAGCTCTAACAGTGTCAGCCTCGTTATCTACCCCCTGTGTCAAGTGTGTCTCTGGTACCTTTCCATTGAACATCACAGTAGCCCAGTTGTCCTTCTCTTTCTTCAGGACAAAGACAATGTTTCCTGGCAGGACCTGCAGCTCCTCAGAGGTCTCAGGGATGAACTCGTACAGGACACGGTGTGGTTGTCCTTCGAGGGCCCTAGGTGTGGAAGCAATGGTGGTTTTAGGAAGGGAGGTCATACCTTTTTTTTACTTTCCACTGGGGACTTGGACCTGTCTTGTTGTTTTCCTGGTCTGTTCCCCTTCCCGCCTTAGGTCTGAGTGTTGGCTGGACGCACAGGCTGGACCTGTGGTGGTGCAGGACAGGGCTGGACTTGGCTGCCTGTATCCACAGCACTGCCCATGTTTCATCCAGCTTACCTGAGGATTTCTGGTGTCTTGGGCCTGGGTGGAGGACCAGCAGCCTGGGAGGAAAAAGGAAAAAAAAAAATGTTATCCGAAGACTGTGAGTTGCTGCAGCCTTCTTCCATGCCTGACTGACATCATGTGTATGTGTGTAGGTGGTTCCTTCTTCCTGTGCTGTTTTTCAGGTCAGTCAATTCAAACCTGAGGGAGGGTCCTTTGCTACTTCACAGACTGTCAGTGCAAGCTTGGCTCACTGCCACTCAGATGGGTGCAGCAACAGCAGCTGCCTTTTGTGCTGTTAAAACTATCACTGGTTCTGTTCTTTTAAAAAAAGCACTTTCTAAAGTGCTGCCACTTACAGATTTCAGTCATGATGCTATTTGCATGTGCGCTTTTGGTTTCGTGCATTCACAAAGGGTCGAGACTACAAAACTGGAAGCAACTCATCTAAACAGTAGTGGTTTTATATTTCCATGTGTGTTCCTATTGTTGTAAACCCCCAGGTGCCATCATAGTGCTTCGCAGTCTGTCCCACCTCAGAAATCTGAGGTTTCTTGTGGGTTTTACTCTGAAGTTTGTACTGAAGTGGGATGGCAGTTCTGCCTCCTGGAGCAAGGTGTAAACATCATACTTCATTGAGAAGTGTGCATTTAATCTTGCGTAAGAGAGTTACAGGTCTGCAGTGGCCCCAGTTACCTCAACCCTGCCAAAAGACTAGTAAAAAACTCTGGTGTCTTTAGAACTGGAACAGATGTTTAGATTTCATCAATAAAACAGCAATGAAAATACAAAGAGATCTATGAACTGGGGCAAGCAGAAGAAACAGAAGGGTGGTGAACAAAAGCAGAAGCCCTCTTGCCCCTCTAGTGTACAAGTGTTAGGCCAGCGAATCCCATCATCTTACAGGGAGGGTGAGAGATCTCCTCCTTCCCTGCGTGGCAAACTGCAACCCGCGGCAGAGCAGTGGGGTGCACGACCAGGCCTCCACCTCCCCATCGAGGGCCACTTCAGCTGAAACCACAAACGTAGGTAAGATGAGCTGCAGGGCTGGATGAGGAGCAGAACAGCTGAGCTGTGGGCATCTGCCTCCTACCCTGGGCGGGAGCAAAGAGTTTGTGGTGGCAACGCAACGCTGTTGCCTGTGAGCCAGAGCCCCCCAGAGGTGCCTCATGATAGTGGTCCCTGCGCAAACCCGAATGCCGGTGCTGCGCCAGCAGCCATCAGTGGTGCCTTACCTGGGGCTGAAGTGGAGCGAATCCTGAAAAGCTGTCCTTGTCCACCACAGAGGCCACCACCTAGAGCCAAAGACAGGCATGCAGTGATTTGGTGCTCCTAGTGTCTCCTAGACGTCCTGTTGTCTGATGAGGACCCTCCTCAGCTGTGGATGCTCCAGGATCCACATGCTCCAGAATCATAGCTCCAGGATGGGCTATGATTTCAGCTAAGCGTCTTTGACTTGGTGTTTCAGAGCTCCAAAGCTTGCCTTGAAGCTGTGGTGAACTCTTAGCCGTACCACTACTGCATTAGTTACTAGAAATTAGAGATTTCCCTTTAACTGGCAACATCCAAGGGATTTAAGGAGCCCTTGCCTCCTGTAGGCCCTTCAAACCTTGCTAAAAAAATGTTTCTGTGCATGTTAAAGGAGAACCCTTGACTGGTGTCAAGGGGAGCTTCAGAAGTTGTTGGTCACCTGGTAGCCCAGTACTGTAGGCCTGCAATTGGCCTTCTGCAGGAACACTGGCAACAGGGGGTTGGCCTGCGTCTAAGGATGGTGTCCCAGGGCTTGGAGTTTTGCATGCTGATGGGAGAAAGCTTGCTTGATTTTTGTTTTTATTTCTTTGTTTCAGCTGAAACACATGTCTCAGACACAGCAGGTAAAGAACTGGAGGTCATCTGTGAGTGTCAGATGTTAAATAGCTTGACCCCCCACCTCTTCTTCTGCCCCTGAATAGTCTTGACTCAAATTCAAGCTTCAGTGAGACCTTTCCAGCTCATTGCTGAATGACTGTGCCTCATGTCTGACTAATGAGAGAAACTGAAATGCTGAGCTGTACAGATAAGGTTCTGCAGAAATACACTTTTAGCTCTTCTATTCTTGGAGAGTTCCAGTTCCCTGCGAGATTCTCACATCATCCCTCCTCCCATCCCTGTGGGGATCCCCAAGGCAGAGACCAGCCCCATCTCTCTGCCCTGCTCACCAGGCAGAGGATAACAGATCACCAAGTGATGGCCTTCAAGCTAAGGGAGGTCAGTGGCTCTCTTCAGCCCACAGACTTGACTTGAATAGATTAGGTATTTCTTTCTTACTGTAGCCTTTCCTAGGTAGTCCTTCTTCTCCAGCTGAGCCACTTGCTTTTCGTTTGGCCGAAACAGCTTCCCCACAGGAACTGTCACCATCTCATAGAGCTTCTGCTTCTGTATCACACAGAAACCATAATGATCATCAGAGGTGAGATGAGTTTTTACCTTCCTTCTGCCCTGTGGTTAAAGTCTCACTCTGTAAAATCAACCCACCACCTTGGCAATCTGACTCCAGCCCTCCTGTGGGCTGCTTAGTCCAGTCTTCCCACCATTGCCTCCACAGTGCCCTGAAAACCCGCCCTGCAAATCCTACCCTCAGTTGGACACCCATGATCTGTATAGCCATCTAGAGTTCTCTGCTAAAGCTCTTGCTAAGCTTCTCCATCCCTGTGACTTCCTCTCCCTCCTATGGGACTGTCATGGACGAAAACCATGCCAAGAGCTCTTGTTTCCTACCAGGATGGCTTCCATCGCCTTGTCAATCTTGTTGTGCTGGGGCTCGCTTTTCATGCTCATTGCCAACGTCAGATGCTCCTCAGCTTTCTTCCAGTTCTGCGTTGTGGCATACACGAGTGCTATGTTATAAAGTATCTGCAGGAGGGTTGGGAACAAGGAAATCAGTTATTTGAAGAGCTAGGCCCTTGCCAGGAGCCCCTTAGAGGAGAAGCCACTAGAGCAGATGGCATCGCAGCGCGAGCGCTTCCAAGCGCCATGGCAGGTTATGTCTGTCCTCTCTGGCTGAAGCAGACTGACGAGCAAAGTCCCTTTTAAAGACTATGAGCAAGACAACTTGAGATCTTTATGGTGCTTCCCTTTGCAGAGCTTCTCACGTGCTGCTGAGGCTCTTTGCCGTACTAATGACTTTCTGTGGTAACACTGGCTCCCCATCCTGGTGCTAATTGGCTTACTGAGGGTTTGAGCACAAACAGATACTGTTTCTTTTGTTTGTTTTCTCCCCTATTTTTTTTTTTACGAGCTAGTGAATAGCCCTTTCCATATAGGCCCAATGCTTCTTCCATATAGGTATTTGGGAGGTTGTGCCTTCTCACACTGCACTGGCAGCTGAGAGCACCCTGGCCACCCCTGGCAAGGTCTGTATCTGTTTGAGCAAAACACCCATCTCCTCCTCACCTCGCAAGCAAACAGCCTATACCGCAGCCCCAGGATCTTGTAGTCTATGAGCTGGTTGCCTCGCAGTTGGGCCAATGCCTCTTTAAAATCCTTGATGGACATTTCATGGCTGTGGAGCAAAGGAAACAATAACTTAGGAGGTCTTCACCACCACTGACTGGTGCCCTCACCAAGCCCTGAGTTGTGGCTGGCATTGCCTGTCTGAAGACACCAGAGACCTTTTACCAGAAAGGCTTGCCCTAGGGCTTGTGATCGTATGTCCCTGCTTTGAAGGCTCCAGGCTCTTCCTGTGTCCCTTTTCTGTAGGGGGGGATTTGTTTTCCAGGCCTTCCTAGTGCTGGGACCATTGGCACTGGTACCAACCTCCCACCCCTTGTTTAGGCTGGAGGCAGGTGGCCTTCTGTAACTGCTTGTGGTATCTATCTGTGGTTGTTCTGAGAAGTCGCAGTCCAGAAGCAAATGTGAATTGCTTCACAGAGTCTCTTAATGTGAGATCTCCCGTAGATCTCCTTGCCATAGTGTCTTTACAAAAATCATTTAAATTTGACTGGGTCTCTCCAATTTCTTCGGAGTGCTATCAAACCTCCCAGTGGGACTTAGAGGTATCCCCTGGATTTCCAGGTATTGGACTAATGTCTTTGTGAGTGGCACAAAATTAAACCTTCAACCCCTCCAGTGCCCACCACTCACTTCTCTTGCTTGTAAAACACTGTCCCCCGTTGGAAATAGGCCACGGCCAGGTGCTTGTCACAGCTGATGCTCTGTGTGAATGCCTGAAAGGAGGGGGAAGAAATGGAGACAGAGAAGTAAGAAGGCAAGTGCCTTAAGGAAAGGTGAGAAGATAGGACAGAATTACTTGCCTATTTGCCCTTCTGCTTTATTTGCATGCTACCCGACCTGGGACTTCCTGGAGCCACAACCAGGTGTCACCAGTCAACTCAGCAACTTTGTGCCTCTGCGTTCATCCCCGGGAGGGAGAGTGTGAGCAGAAACCTGCACGTCTCCCTTGCCTCTCATCTGTGATGCACTGATAAAACGAGTGCAGCAAGAACATGCCGCGGCGTTGCGCTTCAGCTGGGCTTTCAAAAGCCCCAGACCCTTGCCTTGGACTTTGCTCCTTCATTCCCCGCTTCCTGCCCATCAACCTGCCCAGCAAGTCTACACATAAACTCCGCGGCGCTTCTGTCCTGCTGCACGAGGCAGCGGCTGTCGCGGGTGCCCACAAACCGTTACCCACCTTCTCTGCCTCGGCCAGGTTCCCCAGGATGAGCTGGATGCAGCCGATGTTAAAGCAGAGCTTGGAAGGAGGGTTGTGGACGGAGGTGAAGGTGGCGAGGGCCGCGCTCCACTCCCTCTGGTCGGCCGCGCACACCCCCTCGTTCCAGAGCCGGATGGTCTCCACCAGCGACATCGCGGGACGGGGGGCCGCCAGCCGCCTCGGAGGTCGCCGCCTTGGAGGTCTCCGCGGCTTCTGGCCTCTCCGCCGCTGCCTTCTGCGGCACTTCTGCATTTGCTGCGGGTAGCGGCAGCCGTGTCGCAAACCCTGCAGGAAGCGGCCTCACATGGGGGCAGCGGACGTGGCCCCAGAGATGGGGAAGTGGAGCCAAGGCTGTTGCTCATGTGCTCTGGGTCTCGTTCCTTGGGGCTTTCGGTGGAAACTGGGGAGGTGGCTGCCAGAACGTGGCCTCTGAGGAAGGAAGGTGCTAAATAACTTAAACTGTTCCTGAAGATGTTGCTCTGCTGGGATGGCTGCCTGCAGCCTTGCGGCTCTTCTCCTGCCTTCCCAAGGTGCAATCCATCCCATGAAACCCCCATGGGCTACGTGGAAAACCCAGATGCATCTTCCAGTTTGTCTTTTGTGTTGGGTTTTGTGCAGTCAGGTTATTGCCTTAATTTCCCCCTCAGAGAATGCCAACAAGGGTGGGGAGATCCTAGAAGACACTCTTCTTGTTTCCTGCTTGGAGAGTGAGAAGAAACCAGAAATGCTGAACGAAAGGGCTCCCTTCCCTTAGCAGGGTGGTGGAGCACGTCCCTGCACCTCGGGCTCTCTCTTTGGATCGCAGGTTGCAAGGCAAGCGCACCCTCGGCATCCCTGTGTGCCCAGCCGGCTTCCCGCAGCAGCAACAGGTAACACGAGGAGATGCGGCTTCCTCTGGAGCTGCCACCTCTGGAAGAGCCGAGGGAAACGCAACTTGCCTGAGCGGTGCCTAAGGAGAGGGATGGGAATACCAGATCTGTGAGTGTGAATACACCCCACTGAGAAGCCTTTTCTTGCTCCTTTCTAAGAGACTCACTTAGAAGCCAAGGACATTTTTTGTTCCAAAGGGACATTTCAGTGCTTAGAAGCAGGAAACCTTTCACCTCCAGGCTGTAGGTGCTGGGCAGATGGTGACTTTTGTAGCTGAAGGGTTTACGTTGAATTACAGCACCCAAAGGGCACCACACTGGGACTTGGGAGAGCTGACTCTTCTCAGCCGTATGACCTGCTGCATGTCACTTCTCCCTCCTCCATCTGGTTTCTCTTTGGAACTCGTGCATCTGTTGAGCTCTTCACGGCAGAGATTGGTCCCAGCTAGGGCTTCTTGCTAAGCTGACCTCGTGGCTGTTGTGTGGGTTGTTCTTTCTGCCATCCCGCTGCGGCCACACAGCTGTCCTCAAGCAGAAGAGCATTCATTTTATTCTAGGGATGATTTTGTGCTGATTTAATTAACCAGATGATCTTACTGATAGATCCCAACCCTGGTGCGAGGAGATGGATGCAAGATCACCCTGTTGGTGACAGCTGACCATTAAATTGGTGCACCAATAATATAAAAAGTAACTGTAACTTCTGACCCTAAATGTTCTGTATTATAATATATGTGACTAATAACCCTTGTTTAGATGAGAAGTGCAGCTGCAAGCGACAACATTGTAATTCTGTGACTTTAACTAAATGAGTATAATTTTCTTGTGTTGCCCAGAAAGCAGATGGCCTCTGAAAGCTGCAGGCACAACTAACACATCTAATGACAGGCATCCTCCTGCTAGTTATATAATGTAGAGGAAGTGTTCAAACTATCTCAAAGTTATGATAAACACATCCCTTCTAGTAACGCAGTGAGTCTCTCTTGCCAGCTTTATTGATTAGACAAACACTGCTTCTTCTATGTTAATTTCCAAACAGAAATAGATAATATAGATGGTAACATCTCCCATGTGAGATTCCTGGAATCTTGCACGAAGAGACATCTCAGAGAGAGAGAGAACAAATACATAAAGATCCAGCCAGAATGCACAAGTGGCTTTTGTACAGTAACTGTATGCAAAATTTTATCAGAATTTCTACAGAGAGTCTGGAAAGGAGACCAAAAGATCAGGGCACTGGAAAATGTTAGTTCTGAGGGAAACGAGCTCACTGAGTTTTAACACAGGCTCCTTCCCCGGGAGGCAGGTCTGCTCTGCGGCTGCAGCCCAGCTGCGTGCGTGAGACCTTATTTGCTTTGTCACTCCTGAGCGTGGTAATGTCTGGCCAGATGATGGATGAGTCAAAGCGCAGGAGCTGGGGCGGGCAGGAGAGGCCAGCGGGTATCTCATCGCGGTGAGAGGGCAGCGGTTTCTCCTGTAAGTGTTTAGCTATTGCAAAACTGGGAAGTGACTAACTGGGGTGCTGTTATGACAGGCCTAGGCCAAACCTGAAAGCAGCAGTGAGAAGCTTTGCAGTTCCTAGAAGAGCCTTATAAATGCCATCTCCCATGGAGGAGCTCTGATCTGTGTGGAGAATATCTTCCATTGAAGGTTTCACTTCAATTAGAGGAAGGGAAATGCCTTTTGCACAATGGAAAATGTTTTCTTTGCTCCCCCGCCCACCTTTCTGCATTGCCTGATCTTTGTTAATCCTGTTTGTAATGCGTGTCACCTTTTTGTCACTGCTGCCTGGGTGTCCTCAGCCAGCTGTGTGCAGATGGTCCCTGCTAAAGCTCTGGTTGGAGCTTTACTCTTCTCCTTGCTCTCACCCTCTGCTTGCTCTTTCGCTCGCCCTCCCTGTCCGGTTACTTTCTTTTGGCATCAGTTTCCCTTGCTGTGAGTGAGCGTTGAGGGTCCTGTGCGCACTCCGCTCCGGAGCAGGGACAGCCCTGGAGCCTGTGTGTGCGCTGGGCGAACACCTTGCAGTGCATGACGTTTGTGTCAGGAAGGTTTCACCCCTTTTCACACTGTGAGAGAAACAGCCGTATTCTTTTACTATTGGGGGAAGCAACTCCTCTGTTAAGAGGAAGCTGCCCCGGTCTCCCCGGGGCTGCGCTGCCCTCTTGGCAGGGCGCTGGGAACACGTGCCTTGTGCTGCACGGTTTGTGTCTGAGGATAGTGACGCTGCCCCTGCTTGCAGCCCCAGCCGATGCGGGTGGATGAGGCAAGTGTGAATCACTTCACAAGTGACGTGAGTGCAACGGGCACCACATGCTTATTAATAGTCGCTGCTCCCCCTTGGCTGTGGGAGTGTTTTCATTAACACAGAAACCCAGCATTACCCTTGGGTTTCTCAAAGGATGCAGATTTTATTTTTGCCATTGGCTTCTCACAGGCTCTTCCTTTTCCGAAGTTGAATCTATTCTGCTGGGCTTCCAGTGTGTTTGTGGGGCCAGCAATATCTTACAATGAAGTACTCACGTATGTGGGCTTTCTGAACCCCACCTACGGAGGTGGTGGTGTTCAAACACAGCTCGCTGTTACCCTCCTTCATTGCTTGTTCTGTGTTGTGGTATTTATGTGCCCAAGACTAGCTGGCAGGACTTGTAGTAAAAAGATGATTTATTTTTTATTAGATTTGCTTTTTACCTTATCAATCAGTTTAATGAAAGAGCTGCCTTCCTGCAAGTCTTGCACTCTTTATTGCCCTTGCACTGATGCTTGACCAGACCTATCCTATCTTTGAACGTGTCACTGAAATTATATGCAGAGGACACGTTTCATTATTAGTATCTCTAAATAATTTATATACTACTCTTAGGAGAGTTCAGAGACAGTCTGCCCCTAGCTTTTGTTTATAATAATGCCACCTAGAGGTAGTTGGTCTGCTTTGAAAAAGGATGATTCAGAAAATGTTTTTCAAGTAGCCGGGATTACATCATTTCCTTTCTTACAAATAAGAATAGATCACTGTCTTAAGTTATTCCTCCTTGAGATATGTTTGAAACTTGGACACTTCCTTTGGTCTTTGGAGCAAGGGCAGCTGTGTGTCCAGCGCCTGCTCTGGTCGAGCCTCTTTCAGGTGTGACTAAGCTGAGAGCCCTCAGCTACCAGAACGCTCGGCCCGGGTTTCCATGGGCCCAGCAGAGGCTCTAGTAGGGTGTGTGTCAGCAGCAGTGACATTCAACGCAGCCATCCTACCGCCAAGCCTAGGGTTCCCCCAGTAATTACAGCACAAACAACAGCTGTTTCAACACTCGGAGCTGGGGCGGGCAGGAGACGAACCAGCCACGAACTCAGGAGCTTAGCTCCCCGTGGCAGCCCTGCCAGCCTGTTACCGTTTGCACTTCTTGTGCCTGTTTCAACAAAGCCTGTAACAGATGCTCCCTGCTGGCTCATATTTTAGGATAAAGAGAGGAATCTGGTTTAGAATATTGCTTGTTGTCTAAATATTTTATCAAAATCTCAAATTTTCTAGCTGGGTATACAAGTACAAATAACTGTGACGGTAGCTTATCAAGAAAATTAGCTGAGGAGAAAACAAGACTTTAGGGATTGCTTTTACACTTTGGTAGACCTTGTAACGCACCATACTCGACTAAATAACGTTATTCCATCCTTTTTCCAACTACCCAGGCATTTCAGACACTAAGTAAATATTCAGTGATGATTTACTGTCTGGTCTTTATTATTATTACAAAAAAAAGCAGATATCAAAAAACAGCAAAGATTTCACAGGTTTCTCAATAGTTTTACATATCTGAATTGCTGTAAAATGGTGAATGTAAAACAAATGTATTTAAGCCCTGGCCCTAAACATTCAAAGGCTATCTGTGGTCTGGGATGTCCTAGGCTTCCTTAATTTTTTTTAAAATACTCCTCTCTATGCTGGGACTTAATTTGCCCACTAGCTAACACACTGTGGTAAAATACAACAGGGATGTAAACTTTTGGGGGGATCCTTTAAGACCCTACACATCTGGAAAATAAAATATAGGAGCTTTGCAAAGGATGGTGCGGGTGCTAGTATGAATTTTTTGATTACCACAGGCAGCCATTATGTTGTGCTTGACAAAATCAAATCACTTTCAAGTTGCTGAAAGGTGATTTGTCGTGTGAAAGCTCTTTTTTTCTTCTCCTCATCAGAATCTTTGCTCCCCAAAATGAAGAGTTTATGGGAGTAGGCTCCAGTGCAGATGGCCCATGAGCTTTTCAAATTCTGTCATCCAAATTGCACACTAGACAATTTAATCCAAATTGCGACTTTCCAACAGTGGACTTCTTAGCATTTGACTGATCACAAGAAACCAGAGTAGGCCATGAGATACAAAACTAAGAAAAATGTACCCATCTTTCTGGAATGATAATCAAGTCTGGAGGGGAGCCTTTGCTTTCTGTACTATTCTCTGCTGTAAATTTAGAGGTTGACCAAGAGAAACATGGTCCAGTTACTTATAGTAATAGCTGCCCCACTTCTCAAAGATGTATCTTACATCAAAACACTGCCTGGATAGCAAAAAGAATCAAGACACTGTCCTACGTTCCTCAGCATTTGCTTGGAAAGTCAGGTCCAAATCTGCCACAAATATACACAAATGCAAACTGTCCTAAACATGAAGTTGTGTAGGTAGCTATACATGTCACCAAAAAGCTCTTGAGTACCAAATATTCCTGTTAGAAATAAAATTGCACCTTCGTAATTTTCCAGAGTTCAACAAAGAGATCAAGATATGCATTATTTGTCAGATATGAAAGAAGCAGCGAGAAGGCAAGCTGAGAGACAGAAGCTGCCCACAGGGCAGCAATGGCATTTGGTTGTTTGGTTTTTGTACCAGCGTTTCCCACAGCCATGGGTGACAGACAACCATTTCTTGCTGGACTTAAACCGTTTTTCTGGCAGTCAAAACACGGACAATGGACCCCACTCCTCCGGCAGCCAGGGCCTGAGAAGAGAAACATGGCAATTAACATAAAGTCAAGGTAAACTACAGGCTGAAACAACTGCTTGACAATAGGGATTTCCATGTTCCAGGCCCTATTTCAAATTACCAGCTCCCAGCACTTTACCTTAAGCTCAAAATCAGCACCCAGGGTGCTAAGGAAGTATAACCACATTCACCTTGACAGGCTTCCATTTCCCTGTATAACTATGGTGCAAATTTTGCTTCCCTCTAGGAAGGAAATTTCACTTCCATGTGCTTTAACCACTAGAGCAAGCCACTTCAGTTAGCTCAGTCTAACATAAAATCACATTTTACTCATAGAATCTTTACCCAAGGAAACAGAAGCATAAGGGATGTAATTCATTGGTGAGCCTGCAGGGACCATACCCTTCACGCCATGTGAAATATGGTATTTCAGCTTCCCCAAAAAGAAGGCTGAACATGGCTCAGTGAGCATGTTGTGGTCCCAAAATCCACTACTAAGAATAATCCAGTCAAGAGAACACAGGTCTTGTAAACACACCTTCTCATGCCACTGCAGCAACACAGCACTGCTGTTGTCAGAAGGGCTTTCAAAGCCCTTGTAGATGTACTTCATTAGCAGATCAACACCGTTCTTGTCCAGTGACTGCACTGCCTTCTCAATATCGTTGGCTTTGAAAGAGATGAGGACCTTCAGGACAATACTTTCTGCACGATCCTGTGAGGAAGTAAGAAAGGTAGGAAAATCTATTTGTTCTCATATAGGGTGCACCCTATAGTCATTATTATTATGATCTATTAGTCATGTCTTTTAAGTATAATTTTTTTTTCTAACAATTCTAAGATACTTTTCGAAAAAAACAGGTAGGATGTAATTTGTACATTAAGCTTGTACTCATAATATATAAGGGAAAACTTATTCCACAACAGTATGTTCAAATTAACTCTACCAAATACATACACTTCTAGATCTGCTTGAATTAAAAAAAAAAAAAAAAAAGTTACTTAAGTTCAGCCTAAAAATGCAGGCAATATTTAATCCACAGGCCAGCCCCAACACAAACATGAAAAAGAGTTTAACCAGTTTACTGTCTTCTAGGTTTCCTTCCTCTGCTTTTATTTGCAGGTATACATGTGTTATACAAAGTGAGGGCCCAATAATACTTGGCTTTCCTGGCAAAACCTAATGTCTGTGAAGCTACGGAAACATCATACGGAGAAGGTAGCAGGAGCTGAGGGCAGGAGCTGGGCAGCTCCCAGCATTACCCCCTCTCTCCACTCGCTGCTGCGAGGCCCATTAATTGAGGTTCGTGGGGGCTATTTGGCACATCCACGCACACACTGCACTCCCCGGCGGGGCAGTGCTTGCACTTCCTAGGCTTTTACTGGCGTGGTGATGATTGGTCGCTATATCTAGCGCGTTCTTCCTTTTCTTCCTTTTTTGTAGGTGTGCGGCCCGGCTGGGGCGGCGCTGCCCAGCGACGACTGCTTGAGCTGCAGCTCCCGAACCCTGTGCGGCATCTCCCTGCTGCTGCCTTCCGCGCGGAGGGCGCGCGTGACGCCGCACCCCTGCGGGCCTGGCTCCCGCACCCAAGCGGAGCTGTCCCCGCGCTGTGCTCTGTCACCAGCCCGGGAGGCCCCGCTGTTCCGCCGCCGCTGCGGCTGCCC
>JAWLRI010000980.1:568124-600858 GCA_034781795.1 Crypturellus tataupa | reverse complement strand
CACCGCGCCCGCCCGCCGCCGCCCGCGCTCTGCGCACGCGCGGCCTGCGCTGCCGCCATTGGCCGGTCGGGGCGGGTCACGTGCCGCCGCACGCCCCCGAACCCCGGGGGGCGGCAGTCGCCATGGTAACGTGGCGCGCGGGGCGGCCGTTACTGAGCTCGCGACCGGTACGTTACGTTACGGCGCCCCCTGAGGAGAGGAGCGGGCCGCGGGCGGCAGCCCCCCGCCGTAAGGATATTTTTTTCAGTAAGAATTAGCTTAACAACAACAAATTTATCACATATACCATGGGAAATAATTAGAAGATGCAAAATTTTTGTTATTGTTGATACTGGTTTATTTATATTTGAAACAGATAGGACTAATTAAAAGTTAAGTAAAATTAAAAGCAAAATTATGTTCATAATCAATTATTTGAGTTTCATAGTTCCCCTGTGGTGACCTCAGTGTCTTTTTGACATTTGTAATCTTAATTTTACAGCCTGAAAGTTGTTTGATTTATAGGATCTTCATAACAAATGTCTACCTTTTGGAAACATTTCAAAATTATGAGTTTCATTTAGTCATCAATTTGGCATTTTTAAATGTCTTACAATATTTTTAGGTTTGGAATACAGCTGTTCCTTCTGGAAGGGTGGAAACATCCCTGAGAAAAGCACTGAGTGGCTTTGAGACATCAGAGGTGGCAGACTGCCTTTCATCAGCTGTTTGGAGGCTGGTTTAGAATAAAAGATCTTTAAATTTTGCTGCAGAGCAGGCTTCCCTGGCATTGCTTGTGGAAGCGCAATCTTAAAATAAGGTTTCATTCCTATGAAGATATTGATTTGACGTGCATTTGGTTGATCTCGTAAGGTTCTTGATGGCAAAGCTGGATGATAAAGGGTTGACGCTGGGATGCCATGCACAAAATTGCAGAGGAGGTAATGCCATATTCCCCCGCACAGCGGGTGTAACATCACATGAGGCCATAAGCTGGAAAGGCTTTTTAAAGCTTCCTGGTTCCACATAGCGGTGTGGAAACTGTCCTCAGTGTGATAAAGCTTAGAGAAATAGATGCAGAGGGTGACTTCTGGGTATTTCATCAGGAAACTGTAGATTTTACTTATGCAGCAGTGGTCAGCCTCATTACAAGGAGAGTAGTTTGAGTAGAGGATTATGTAGCCGATGTCTTCATAAGTATAAGTAACCGCATCCAGATAACTTCCTGCCTCAAATAACATAGATTCTGGATGACTGTCTTGATCAGTACAATTGGTAGCATGGCCTTTTTGGACTAATGTGCCCGACGGTAGCCTCAACTCATAGAAAAGAAGGTGCTTGTTTTGGAGGCTTATTGCCCTGTATGGGAATCCAAAGGCCCTGTGGAATTCTGCATATGGGACTCGAGATTCGTCACCTGTCCGTATATGATAGGGACACTTAGCACAGTTTGGATTTGATGTCTGCCAGTAATGGGGTTTTACTACGGTCCCCTGCTCTGTTAAATATTCCTGGAAAAATGTCTTCTCTTCTGGACTCATATTCTGTTGAAAAATCTCTGGGTGACAGTCCTGGGGGAAAAGAGACAGAGAAATAGTGGCTTAATTAACCCTCTTGGTTTGTTCAGCAAACAGGCTTGTCCCTCCAAGGATACATTGAAACTTGTAGCAAGTATAGAAACTTGCAGCCTAGGATTTTTTTTTTTTTTTTTTTGACCAGTCTTTTTACTAGAAACATTTTTTGGCTTCTTCCTTCTTATCCTGATGGGGAGAAATTGTATTATAAAAACACTAAATTTCACAATTTAGTTAGTAGATAAGCTTTTTGCAATCCAGTCAAACAATCAAATAAAACCAACAAAAAAAGGTGTACTTACCATCTCAGCAGCTCCAAGTCAGTGCCAGTAAATATGCAGCTGATTCCCTTTATTGCCTTTTAGAATTTTTTGGAGTTCTCTCTTACGTGAATATCACAAATACTGTTTTCAAAATTACTTGGTGAAGAAGAAAATTATTACTTTATTTTTCGCTCTTATTTTAGAAGAGCAGTCTTAGAAAAGTCTTTATCAAGTGCAGCAACTTTTCTCCAGTTCCGATTGTGATGGTGGGCAGGCATATTTTAATGTTTACAAGTGTCAAATGCTAGGAGACGTGAATATAAATAGGACTTTCTTTTGTACCTCAAACCACGTGTGGAGTTTAAGCTTCGGTACTCTGTCTGTCAATATTTCTCTTTCCTATTTAAGTTACTAAGCTTTTGTTGCTTCTTTACAGATTTTTTTGAGAGAAGGTTTTTTAGATACTGTTCTAAGGGTTATGTTAATTTGATTTCAGGCCACTTATTTCTTGTAGTGCCACCTGAGCAAAAAACTACTTATTTTACTTGGTGTAATGCACAGGCCACAAAGTTATCCCTTCTTAGTGAGCTGTGTGTGTCCCTCATTGAAGCTGTAAAACAAACAAGCAGTGGGACATTTAGTGAGTGTGCTAAATTATGCTTGTTTTGCTTGGGCAGGGTTACAGAAGACTGCAGATAGAAGATCTGCAAAGGTGAACAACTTCTGACTCAAGAGCTGAGGTAGGTGATTATTTTTCTTTATTGTCACTTTAACTGAATCACTCCTCTTCCCTAGATTAGGTTCAATTCAGTTACTACTTTTCTGATTAGGCACAGCTTTTCCTTTCCTAGATGCATGTTTTATTTATTACAGCTTTCTTCAGCATTCCAAGTTTTTTGTCCAATGCCTATCAGTATTTCATTTTCTGTTTAAATTAAATAGCTTGATTCATTTACTTTATTTTCCACTCCTGACTCTTTGCCAACTTCCATGTATTTTGCCATGTTGGAACTCTTCCCTAGCTGAGGCCATTGTGCTGTTTGCATTCAGATTACATCTAAAGATTGGTTTCCTGACATCAGGAACTCTATACTTGCCATTTTGGAGTTTCTTTACATTTTTGATGCTCATTTGTATCCTGCACTGTGCACTGTAGTATAATTATGGCATAGACTTGATGAATGTGTCTTTAAAAAGGAGAAATGTTACTGAGCATAGGGGAAAAACCAACAAACAAACAAAAAAAAAGCAAAAAAACCCCACATGTTTGAAGACAATAGTGTTTTTGTTAGTGAAGGGGCATTATGAGGGAGCTATCACCACCTCTTTAGTTTTTCTGTGATTTGCTAATATTATTAAAGATTTTAAAAGCTACAAATTTAGGGGAGGATTGTGATATATTTTGTCCCTGCTGATATTCTTGCACAGCTGGAATGGCCACATGATGGCAATATTGCACCCCAGTGACCTATCACAGTTCATATTGGGATTGAGGCACCAGTTGTCACTCTCTTCTATTATGCTTAAAAAGATGCCACCACACAGACCTTAAATTTTACATCTCCCTTTAAAACTTGGATACTTTTTTTTTTTGTGTGTGTGTGTGTGTGTGTGTGTGTGTGTGTGTGTGTGTGTGTGTGTGTGTGTGTGTGTGTGTGTGTGATTTGGCCTGGTCCCAAACTTCTTGGTCTTTTCAACTAACAGCCTGCATCCTACCAGGAGAGCTGGCAGTGAAACCAGGAAGCTGCCCAGCTTTCTGGGTTAATTGGAGCTGCACTCACACAGCTTGTGAGGGCCCTTATGTGTGAGCTGCAGCAGCCTCTGGCTTGTTTGCCAGCCATGCTGCTGTGAGCCCGCTGGGCCCTACATTGACAGGCTTCCTTGCTCCACTGCTTCAGGCGGGAGCCTCCACAATGGTTTGAATCCTGTGCCAGCTCTCAGGAGCAGAGATGGCGGGGGAGCAGAATCCCAATGACTTTGTGAGCACAAACAGGAGAGGCTTCTCATGCACCGTATACATCAGTGCTGTACCCTGTACCAGATCACTGTTTCTGTAGAGAAAGGTTATTTAAAAAAAAATAAATGAAGCAAACTAATCACATTTTTAGAACAGCTCCCACTTCTATGAGAAGGTGCAAAGGTGTTTTATCTTTTTTTTTTTTTTTTTTTTTTTTTTAATAGAAAACAAAACAAGTGGAGTTTGGCATTGCATGGTATTGGATATCTGTTGCATTGATAGAGAGAATTGTTTAAACAACGATAGAGATGGCTATCTTTCTTTTTTCTCCTGGGACAAGCTGTTTTTTTTGTTTTCCTGGTCTACTTTTTTTTTTTTTTTTTTTTTTTTTAAAGCTGAGATTGTGGCCAGCATCTTCCCCTATATTAATCTTCTTTGTTCTCAGTGCATAGCCCTCCATGAGTCTATAGGCTGCTCCTCATCCTCAGAAGAAATGTATGATTTTTAGATGTGCTGCATGGACCAAAGGGTAAAAGTTCCTTTAATATTCATTGCATTGTTAATATTAAAAGCTGTTAAGGGAGAATACCTTGTTCATTATCATCTATTAATTTCACTGCCTAAAACACCATCCTGTTATAAAATATTGTGTCTATTAAATGATGATTAAGAACTCAAAACACATGTTAAGAAATGAAATAGACCCTGTACTTCTCCTCTTGCTCCCCCCACAAAACCCCGGGATATAATTACATGTTTATACAAATTATTTCACTTACTGCTGTAATGCAGTCATCTGTGGGGCAGAGGGCAGGAGCCCTTTAAAGGATCTCCACAAGAAGGTGTAAGTGCTCACAGGAGAAACTGAGGAGGCAAGCTATATTCAGCTAAACCACAGGGGAAACTTATGTGATCAGAAAGGAATTACTCCTGTTGGAAGATAGCCAGGAAATAGGCCATATGTTCTATTTCTATGGGGAAAAAAAAAAAAAAAAACAGAATGATCAGGGTAATGTATTTTTAATACAAATATTAGATAAATCTGGTATCTCTTCAGCCTAAGAAACATACAGAGATTCTGATGCATCTCAAGGTGGAAAGCTATGACCTCATTCTGGTTCTGTTGATCTAAACTTGAGATTCTGTGATTTCTAAAGATATATTTTGTAAACAAGGATATATGCATGCATGCAGGATATACTGCTATGCAGTATTAGGCATTTTTTCTCCTGAGGTGTCATTACAAAGAAATTTTTTTCCATTAATTAACTAAAAAAACTACTTTAATAATTTATTACAAGTGTAGTTTTGTTTATGCAAGGGACCTGCCCTGAAAAGTACTGCACGCTGTAAAAGTATGGTTCTTTTTTTTTTTTTTTTTTTTTTTTTTTACTGCTGAAATAGGAGTGTTGAAATTCTGTTGCATTTCTTAGTATGACCTGATTCAAAATAATCTCTGTTGGAAAACGTTTTACACATGACTTCATTCAGTAAGAAGTTTATCTGAGTTCAAAGTACAGCAGAGTCACATGGTCCTCAAACAGCCAGAGACTTGATGTTCTTGTGCAGTTGTAGGATTTAAAAAATAAGTAAGGGAAGAAACAGAGTGTTATCCAAATCCTACTCATAAAACGTCTACATGGACAGTTTAAACATGAGCTGTAAAGAGTGTTGTGGGCTAATTTAACTTTACATCAACAATATGAAGTTCATTTAGCTTAGAGTTTCAGGATCTGAAATCTGGCATTGCAGGAATGCTGGTTTATAGCTCCAGAGCAAAGTCCTGGTATTTCACATTTTGTTATAAAGATTAGCAAGGATTCAGATCATCTGCCTTTGTAGCATTTAAATATCAACTCTTTTTTTTTTTTTTTTTTTTTTTTTCGGATCTCCATTTCTTTTTCTTTGTATATGGGTGGTGAGGGTGGGGGCATCCTATTCTATCTTTATATCTAAAAATATGTATTTTTCTTCTGTCTGTGTATTGAGTGGAATTTAAAAAAGCAAACTTCAGCTACTTCCCAAGTCTGCCATACAATGATGAATTTAGAATGTTGCTAATAAGGAACAACAACTCAGCGCTCGTTTTCACTGCATTGGATATGTAAATCAGCTAAGGATGGCTGTGAAAATTAAGAACTTACTGAACATACAGAGCATTCTGCAATATCTAGATTTGTCAATAATCTTGAAGGACTCGGTATGAAAAGCAAGCTGTTTGGTGGGCTGCAAGCCTCATGAAGTCCCTAAGGTATTTTAGAGACTTATGTCATACTTTCATCCTGTTTATTCCCACCTTTTTGCCCTCAAATTATTTTTACTTTCTCCTACATGACTTAATAATCTTACTCACAATATGTTCCATGAACCATTCGTCTCAGTAGTGGTCTCTCAGCTCTCCAAGCACAGTATAGAGAAGTGCGGGTAGTTTCAAACTATGCAGGTCCTGATCAGGTGATGACTAGCTGGTCAAGCAGGTAGCAGGTGAACTATACCAGAAAGTTTTCTTTAGCAGACATACTTTCCATGGGGTCTATTTGTCTGCTGATTTTCCATTAGCTAGTAGGAATTAGTAAGAGCGTGTCAGTGACCTCTGCTCATTTCTCAACTGTGTTCAGTGGGTTCAGGTGAGCCAATGAGTTGAGAAATCACACCAGATGGAGTGGGAATAGAGCAGAAAGACAGTCTAATTGCATAAACCTCATTTCTGTAGGATATCAGGCTAATGACCCCATGAAGGCAGCAAAAAAAGAGAGAATATATATTTTATGTCCATTTAGTGAGACAGCCTCAACCAAAAATGCTTGAAGCACTTAAGAAGGTTGATATTATAAAATAATTGTATTTTTTTGCTGCTTCTTGCTGAAGGTGATGTTGATTGCTTGGGCACTGCATGTATCCATTCACTACAGAATTGTTTATTATAGCCAAAAAAGTCACCTACCATGTACATGGGATTTATGCTGTAGATATAAATTGAATGCATTTAAAATGTAAGCTAGTGAGAGACCTCTGTAGTATAGCCATCTATGTAGATGTCATGGGCTGGGACTGTAAATGATCATTTACTTATTTTAACTATGTTAATCCTACTTTTACTGTATTATGTGAAATGAGAATTAGATCCCTTCTTCTTGGCATCCAACAGGTCCTTTGCATGTTGCAGTTGAATCCTGGAGGATGCAGCAAAAGGAGGATGATCTTTGAGTTCATATTCCATTTGTAGTAGCAGATACGGTAGTAGAAAATCAGTAGAAAAAAGGCCAGAGAAAAAACTGTGATCACAGACTGCATGTTGTTGAATCAGGAACACATCTATAGCCCTTCTTGTTCTTTGGTGTTTGTTCTCTCTGGAGTGCCTTGTGCTAGTGATGTTGGATCTTCATTGTTTTTTCATGAGGTAGATGCTGATGACTTGGATGTGGCTGTTTTAACAGAATTTTACTGTTAAATTATGACAAGATTAGCAAATCTAGGTTTGCAGTGTACTAGATTGACCCATAAGGCACTTACCTTCTGGTTAATTTAGTTTACTCAAAACAGCCTGAGCCTGGGCAGATTACTATTCAGCACGGTTATAAAACCATCAGGGCAAATGACTGTAACTAATATTTAAGTGTTTTCATTTCCAAGACTCATGCTGTTCTGTCTGCTGGTTTTCACTCCTTGGTAAAAGAGCAAATGCTTGAAAGAACACTTGAAAGTCTTTCTAGACTTGAAGACAAATTTCAATCTAAGACCACTTGAAAAGGCATAATGAAAAATGGGAACCTGAAAGCATGCAGTTAAGAGATGATAATCATTTTAATTTCAGAGTTAGATTTTATTTGCTTGTGAGAATTCTAGGCAATGTCCTGATCTTACTATTTCTACACGTGTTTAACTTAACAAATGCAAGAACTCCTGCTAATATTACTGGCATACATGCATACTGGTTTACATGCATAAAGTTAAGCAGTTGTATAAATCTTGGCAGGGTATGGAACTAAAAGAGTAACAGCTGCCAAAGATGATTTATTTATTGCATGAGGGAGGTTATTGGCTGCTGAGAATGAGGGTGGTTAATGTAGGAAACTAGTCAAATTGATATCTGCTGTTATTCTCCCAGATATGAACTTGGATCAATTTATGGTTGGATGAAATAATGTAAATAGATTCTAGAAAAAAAAAATACATTAAATGACAGCTCCAGTTTCATATGAAACTTCCCAAATAAATCAAGATCCAAATTTTTTTTGGCACCATTTCCAACTGGTGTGAAACTTGAACCTTTTTTTTTTTTTTTTTTTTTTTTTAAGGTGCTGGTATGCTTCTTATCTGAATATCTTTCAAATCTGCCTTTGTAGCATTATGGGATGGAAATCTGAAAAAGTAAAAAGCACTGATATTCTTTGGTATATGTTTTATTCTTTTATTCTTATTTGATAGTAAGCTGCTTATCTGAAGGACTAAAAACAAACTTTGCTATCCAAGAGTGAGAACTCTCAATACTTCTTGTTCATATGATTCTTTCAGATAGGGCAATTTTTTGAGCCTTATCCTCAATGTAAGAACATTAATGTATCCGAAGTAATTTTGCAATGATTGTGCTTTGTTTGGGTGGTTTATATTTTTCCTCTTCCACAGCCGTGATGATGTTTTGCCATCGCTCTTTCCCCCTTAGTTTGGCTTCATCTGCAGCAGTGTGAAAGATCTACTACTTTCCAGCAGTAAACACAATTTGCTACATAGCATTGCCTCTAAGAAATACACAGTCCTGAATGGATTTGGTTGAAGCTTGGCTCATGAAAGTAACTGCTGGTATCAGTTGCCTGTTAGAAAGAAGGGACAGTTATTTCATAACATAGAGGATACTGAACCTGCTGTTTCTTATGTTTATGCCCACATAGATCGAGAAGAGAGATGTAGTCACTGTCAGTAAGATTTGCTTGTAGATCCTGTGGCGTGAAGCTTGTTATTACAGGCTTTTCATGAGCCACCTGCTGCTCTGTGTTCTTGAGTCATCCCTTTCTCTTAAAACTTTGTGTTCCTGGCCAGATTATGTTCATTTCCACCTCTCCCAGGCTCTTGGAATCCTTTAACTTTCAAAAGAAACAAGCCATTTTCCAAAAAACACTGACTCACAGTATCCTGTCACTGTTGTCTCCTGACTTGTCTTTCATTCCTCCTTTTTTTTTTCAGAGAAATGATACTTGCAGTTTCTTCCAGGAATCTGACAGCAGTGCTAAAAGCCTCATATGAAATGTTAGTGTCTCTCTCTCATTCAGAGGCTGAACTGGTTTCTCCCCAGCCTTCCACTCCTTTTGCCAGAGCTGCAAGTCTGAGACCTTTCTTGTCCCCTTCTTCAGGATGCAGCCAATGTGTTTTTGCTAACACAAAATATCCCCCTGGAAAAAAGTTGTCATCCAGATCTACGTGTTGACTGATTTTTACTTTCTTGGCCCTACCTGGAAACAAGAAATAGTGATAGAGATTTCCTCACTATCGTGCTTTTCATTTGCTGGCTAGCGTGTGGTTTGCATGGTGTAGCACAGGTGAATGCCTAGAATCATGCATTCATGTTTCAGTGAATCATGTGGGTTCAATAAATCAGAATTAGCTTGTTTGTTTTCATGTATAATAATCTCCATAAAGGCTATTATTTCTTTGCTATGTGTTTTTTTGTTGTTGTGTTGGGGTTTTTTTTTGTCTTTTCTTTTTCCCCTCATACTGTCCTCATACATTCTTCCAGGCAATATAAAATGAAATCATGCAATACTTTTTGTGAATTTGTGCACATTTATTTAACTGGAGGTTATGGAATAATATATACTATCGGTATACAAGACAGAGAGAAAATTTGAATTGTTATCAGTGTCCTGACTTTTGGCCATGCAATAAATATTATGAAAAGAATATGAAATTACAAATTACATTGGACTGAGATTGTGCTGGTCCCTGAGCTGGCTGCTGCTTAAGGATGAAATGCTAGAAGTTCAGTTAGTGTTTTTCCATTTTTTTTGTATAAGTCTGTTTATTGTAGTCCTATTATAGAGATTACTTCTGTGTTTACATATGGGAAAATTGGCCCAGTTTTGTTTTTTTTTTCCACAGGTTTAAAAAGTGTAATTAAATACATCACACAAGTGACAAAAATAGACTCCATTGTTAAAAGAAACTCCGTCTGACAGATTGTTTCCAGTCAGCATTTAAGAATGGCAAGAGTGTTATTTGAAAATAAATAAATAAAATCACAGTTGTCTGGATTAGGCAGAGGTAAAACCAGAGCAAACAAGAGACAATGGCTGCTGGCTTCAGAATACTGTCCATGTTGGATAAAACAGACGACAGTTGAGTCAAAGCTATAAGTGTCATAGATGAGCAAATGGCCAGTGGTCCTCCTGCATGTTTCTTGGTCTTTGAGAGAAACACCATCCAGTTGGGACCTTTACTGAATCATGTTTCTCCTCTTCCTGACACTGTATGCTGCATCTGCAAGACTTGTTTCAGCAGACTTCCTGTGCTCTGACCACCTCTTCCAAAAACCTGTTCTCTCCTCCCAAGGGCTTAGAAATTGGGTATTGTTCCTATTATGCTGTAAAACTGGGCAGTCTCCTCGTAAGTCATATTTACAGCATGTTCCTCATGCCTCAAACTCCTGTGTTGAAACACAGACTTGTCCTATAGCAGCAAGCAATCTGTGAGATTACTGACAAATGAGAAATACTTCAGTGTCAGGCAGGGTAAGCAATACTGAGGGCAGTAAGAATTGCAGGGAAAAAGTACAGATGAAGTAACCTAGAACTTTGCTTGCCTTTTGATTATTTACAAAAAAAAGAAAAGAGGCGGGGGTGAATGGGAAGGAAGTTCCTATTCTGCTGAATGTGGTCACAGTACAGATGCTGCTTTGAGAAATTATTCCATAGTTCTTTATAAACTATTCTTTGTTGATCAATCGTTTGGATAGATTTCCTCTTAACTTGTGAAAAAGACAGTGAACTAGATGAGTGCCTGTGTTTGTACACAGGAAATTTGAAAGACTGAAATGCAAACTTGGTAATGGAAAAAGAAGGAACGCTGTCTTTATTTAAGGTAGAATGATAGCACTCATGTTGCTATTTTTACTATCTCTTTAATGAAGGAAATCTGCAAAGGTGGCTATCATTCACATGGAACAAGAAGGAAAAGAAATTAACAGAAACATTATTGAAATCAGCTTCTGTGTGATGTGACTGTTACTTCTGTGCCACTTCACTGACTTTTTATTTTCCTATAAAATGAAGATAATCCTTGGACTCAAAAACTCAATGAGATGCATCTCATTCTCAGGAAAAAAAAATCAGTTCAGAAAATAATTTGAGATTTGGGATCAAATAATTAACATGTATACAGATTTGCTTCAGTGAAAATCAGTAGATCTAGGCCACCTTCCAGCACTACATGGCCAGAAAAAGCCTTGCCAGCTACTTGCATAAAAGTTGTAAGTCAGGCAGAAACATTCATATGTAGTTTTATATAAGCTATTAAGCATGCTGTATGTATGTTTATAAAGTGCACTGATATTTAAATGAATTATTTTGCTTCCTATTAGGACTTCTTCTTGTGAAATAAGTAGTGTTGCACTGGCATAAAACCTGTTTGAGATCTGACCCTGTTAATGATGTAAGTCAGGTAAATCAAAGTGCGCTAATGCCATGAAAGGCGATTGTACTTAGAGCTCCTCTTTCCAAACTGGGAAGCCTTCTGAATCCCCCTTCCAATCCATTCAGAACAAATGGCCTGAGTGGCAGGGAGAAATGCAGGTGGTATTTCATCTGGGAGAAAGAGGCTAGAATTAGGTGTTCTTCAGGAATCCCTGGAGAGATGCCCAGGGGCATTTTAACCATAGAGTTTGGGCCTGGGCATCCCAATTGGCCACTGCTGCTCTGATTTTTGCCATTGTTTTCAAGGGTGCTCATCAGAGAACCGATAAATGGGACTGTGCAGCATGTATTTGCAGATGTGGTACAGCATGTGACCAGTTCCATCTCAGATGGAACAGTGGGAGAAGAATAGAGTGAAGAGTGAATACTTTTTCTCTGTTTAGAAGACCTATGTTCCTTCACTATGCAAGGATAAGTGCTAGCTAAATAACACCATTCAGGATCTGTTGGTCTCTAATAGAATGAGACTTTTTAGAGTGTAGGAAAATCTGCTTTCAATATCTATTGTTAAGCATTATTTTAGTCAATGAAAACAAAATATGCTTGAGAAACTGCTCAGAAGACATGTGATTTCAGGGCAGGACTATTTTCTTTTTGATGAGGACAAAGCTAGCTTTTTGCTACTTTCATGTCATGGTTGGATAAAGTGCTGCCTTCAGTATGGGTGATGTGAACTGACTCAGTCTCCTTTGATATGTGCAGGCCACTCCATTTGCACAGACTGAGTAGTGGAAGCTATTTTTATGTGCTACACAGGAGTCTTTTATTTGGGTTAAATAAAACTCATGTAAACTGGCTAAATCCTATTAGTCATTTGAAGGTCCAGTAAAAAATCCCAAAAGAACCAATCTCAATATCCTGTTTCTAGATGTTGTTCATTGTGCAATTTAAGTTGTTTTTTATCAGAGTCGTTTAGGAGAGAACTTGTTATTTCCTGGTCTATCTGATGTCATTAAGACAACACAAAGGTTGGGTTTCATCTTATTTACACGGTTGATCAGCTTGCACAGGGGAAAAAGGTAGAAGTGTAAAATAGATAAACACAAACAGAAATGTAGGAATATAAGTGGCTGTGGAATAACTTGCATTTATGGAACAGTAGAATTCCTTTCTCTTTCTTGTACCCATTTCTCCCTTTCTGACCGTGTTAAACTGCAAAAATTGTATGACCTCATTTTGTCTCTTATATGGTTTCTTGACTAAATCTGTAGAATTTTCCTGTGTTCTCAGTTTGGTGTCATGTTTAGTGTTGGTGGGCGAATCTTGAAAGGTTCAGATTGCGGATGCAGATCGGATAAGCACTGAGGTTATCTATTCAAATTAAGCCTCCTGGGCCTGTAGTCTGGTCCTTTCTGCTCCCGGTTATTTTGAAAATACCTTAACTCCTCTATTTTGATATTTCTATCCAAGTATTTTTGTGATTTTTGTCTTATTTTTTCTTATTTTTTTTCTTATTTTATTCTGAACATGAGTAAAGATTCTTTATTAGTATCCTGTTCTACTATATGACTTTTGTCTCAGGACTTTTAAAATACTTTTATAAATGCTGATGACTTATACTGTGCATTACTCTGAGCCAGCTATTACTATGGAGCAGTAGTGCCTGTAGTGTGTTTAGTGTAGAAACAGTTATGCTAAACAGTCCTTTATGTCCATTGTACAGAGGAAAAGCTGAGATAGATTTAGCTATTTTTCAATTAACTTATTGTATGAGCAAGGATGGGAATGGAGAGTTTTCTGACTTCTACCTTTATGTTAGCAGCAAGACTAACTTCCCTAGACAGCAATTTCTTCCAGTGCTGCTTGTGCTTGTGTGTGCCAGTTGTTCCTATTACAGACCAGATGTGCTATAACATGAGCCAGAGGTAAACCTTACCGGTAGACTTCCTGCATGCAGCCAGATATGGCCCTTTAGGAGCATGTATTCCATAACAGATCAAAGAACTCGATGTAGATCAGCCTCACATTTGCAAACAAAGAGCAATGTCAGATGCTTTGCAGAACCCCAGATTCATGCAATTCATTGGATTACAGGCGCCGTTTCGTCAGGTGGGCAGGGCCTGCCCAGAAGCTGAGGGTACAACAGCTCATCTGATTTTTGTTCTAATCCATGTACTGCACATGTGATTCCTGCTTATATCAATGTTTAATTCTTGTTTGAAGCTTAATGGTTCTGCTTGCTGCAGCTTTGGCTTTGAATGGAGCCAGACTGCGCAAGTGAAAGCAAGACTCTTTTCTCTATATGTGTATATATATGTTTTTTTATGTGTGTATTTCCATTTAATGAGCATGTTTTTTTCACAGTTGATTTACATTTGTGTGCTTTGGTTTATCTGTTTTGTTTTGCTACTTTAAAAATAATAACCTAATGCTTTCCAGATACTGCTCTACTGACTTTTGAGAACGTGTTTACAATGCCCTGCATGACGATGCAGAGAAATTGCTATTTGTGTTGTTCAAAAGAGCTGTGTATCTGGTTTGTTACTGTGTGTGTAGTGCAAGAGCAGTTAGTGTGGTATAGACTAACTACACCTCATCCAAATGAGGAATTTTACAAATGCTAGGTGAGGGGAAGCTCTGCATGCTTTTTCCTTTTTAAGGGATGCTAGAGCACTCTCCTGATTATATATTCACTCTGCTTTGGGGATTCATAGTTGGTAGAAGCTGTGTTGCAAAGAATGCTCTGATCTTTGCTTCCTTCCTTCCTACATTTGGCCACGATATTAGCTAAGCGGTTTAAAATTCTCGGGGTGGAGCACTCTGGCCTCTGTTTAGAAGGCATAAATTCAGGTCCCAAGTCAGCATTTGGGCTTAGACCTTCCCCTGATACTGCACATGGAGCAGGAGCCTTAAAAATAAATTTTCCAATTAACTTTTCTTCAACATTCAGCTCCTAGTTGCTGTTCGGGCAGTATAGTTATCTTTCAGGAGGGAGGAGAGCCAAGTGACCCTGCTGGCTAGAGCAAAGAGAGGAGAGTCAGCCTCGTTAGGATTTATTCCTGGTCTTCCATGGAGACCCTCCTAAGCTTTCAATTGAAAGTGTTTCAGTTCCTGCTCTGTAACATTCAGCCTTCTAACATTCCAGCCTTGCTTCTTAGAGAATTGTGGAATGTTTAATTCAGTAAAAGTTTGTAAAATGTCAGGAGACCTGATAAAAGATGTAACAAAACTGCTAAATATTAGAAAAACAAATTGTGATGTCCCAAGCTATGTGGGAGTTAACAGAGGGCCCTTTGTGGTTGTATGTTTTGCCTACAAAGTCAGAACATAACTGAAGGTAATTCATTGTTCTGTACAATCCTTTGATGCACTTCAGTATGAAGCATGTAGTGTAAAGCCATATCCTTCCAAAAGAAAAAGTAAAGCAGATTTCATTGAGAAAGGAGTACATCTGGTATAGCCATGTCTCTTGCAAAGGAATTCAGCCTTTTACATCCCAGAGTGGGAGAAGAATCTTACTGTGATATAGAAAATGCTTAAAGAACTAGAATTTTCTTTTCCTTTAGGATTTCAAATGCTTTACCAGCACTGTGTCTGGATTTGTCATCAGCTCTTAAGAATACCTTGGGTAATTCAAAATAGCACCTTCAAAGGCAAAGTAGCTTTTGTGTGTTTGTGTGTTGGTATTTTGATTCTCACTTATGTATTTTTTTGAGATTAAGACTTTTGACAGCTATGACTCTCAACTGACCTCTCCTATCTCCTTATATATGTATATATATGTATGTATATACATACAAATATTCGATAACTGAATTTATGTAATGCAGTGTCTCCATTTTGATATAATTCTGGAATGCACCAGATGAAATGTTTGCTGCCTGAGTTTCCCAGCCTGGATGAGGGGGAACAAGTCTTTTTTTTTTTTTTTTTTTTTTTCCTTGTAGTGCTGTACCTCCTTGTTTCAGTTTCTATGATCATACTGTCTACTAGTGCCTAGAATACAGATTAGAATATTAATTTTTTTGTTTACTTCCATTTTCCAATCCATCTCTCTTTTTTTGAGAAAGGTTTTTTTTTTAAGTTTTTTTTTTTTTTTACTCATGCTTTGTAAGAGTGAAGAGGTGGTAATTTCCTCTTCTCTAATATGATTCACCCCTAGTATGTTTTTTTCCAGTATGGTCCTCATCTGAATTCAAAAAGGAATTGGGCGCTTGGCATATCTCTCTCTCATTTTTTTTTCCCTCTGCAAAGACATAATGCAAATTAAAATGACTTGGTTAAACAAAAGGTCTGAAGAAAGTAAAAATACATGGCAATAAAGTTGTTATCAAAATGTAAATAGAAAGTAAATAGAACTCAGCATGCTGGGGAGCATGGAGCTGTCTTTTGGATCAGATGTCATATCCGAAGTCATGGAAAAATTAATTTCTACCCAATGTGTGGCTCTGTTGTAGCAGCAATGTTGTTATTCTTTGTAAAGCACAATTCCTTTACACAGAAGAAAATCTGCTGGTTTAGTTGTTCTAGTAATAGTAATCATTAAATATCTCTGAAGAACCTTTAGTCTGACCTGAAGCCTGACAACTTCAAAGTACTTTACAGAAGTGGAAGTAAACTTGTTGGGAAGAATGTAACTGTATTTGTTTGTAAAGTGACTCAGAGGATTGAATTTGCTTTTGCTTTATGTATTCCATCATATGTTTGAGAAACAATAATATTTTCCAGTCTTGATTGGCAAGAATGGGAAATCCTTTGTGTGGAGATGGCCACAACTTAAGCAGATACCACGGTAGATAAAAAGATCTTTGGGATAACATATTTATTTTGTTTGGTTTGGAAGAAAAGAGATATAAACCATACTCTGTTGTGAGATAACTGAAGTTTCATATTTTCCTGTGCGAGGTAAGAATGAAATGCCTAAACATCATAAAGTTTTAGTTTTTCTTCAAAGTTTGGTTTTGGTTCAAATAAACTTTTTTTGTTTTAGTATTTGACCTTATGAAATAAGACGTCCTCTGGATCCTTCAGGAATTTAGTTTTTGTTTTTGAAAATGCCATTCACAAGCTTGCTAACTCTACTAACACAAATGTATTAGAGCAATTTATAACTTCTGCAGCCCCTTGCACTAGTGGTGAGCCTCTGGCCAGAGGCCTAGGAAGAGGCTGCAGGAAAGCAGCTCTCAAAGATCGTTCTCTTCAAGTGATTCATGTTTCCCAAAATTCTGACAGTTAGTGCTGACGCCCTGGCTCATTCAGTAACTGATTGTACCTCCCTATTGTACTCTTCCCTTTTCAGCCTAACCAGCTTGCCTTTCCCTTGGGTTCTTACAGATTTTTCTCATTGGGAAGAAAAATTCTTTGGAGTCAGACAATTTTCTAAGCTCAGTTTGGCTTATTTATAAATTATGTCTTTCAAGAATATTTTATGCTAGAGGATTCAACCTTCAGAGGAGTTTTTTTCCTTTAGTTTCTATATTCTTTCCAAGTAACAATTTTTCCACTCTCTGACAGTTTCCTCTCAGTCGCTGCACAGCTTACCTGGTATCTGTCTGCTGCAGAAACACTGCTGTGTTTCTTCTTACTGTTCTCATCTTCATATAAATCTGTCAAAGGATATGTAATGCCCTTTGTATTAAAACTCAAGTTAAAAGACAAAATTTCTGCTTAGGGTGAAAAGTAAATTTTCTGAGATAAAATTTTTACTTATGAAAACTTACAGTCCACTATATTTAGTATAAGTAGTCCACTATTTATTTAGTATAAATGGAAATCACCAAGAGTGTGTGTGTTAGTTAAATGGCTGCAGATCCTCCTATTCCAAAGTCTGCAACTCTATTCTTTCAGGGAAGCCTGCTCTTCAGTTCTGTAGAAGTTTTTCAAAGGTCTTTATTTTAACTTCTGGTTGTCTTAAGAACCAGCTGTGCATTGTCTTTGTTTATTTTGGTTAATACTGCACAAAATCCTTTTCCTATGAAGTATCATAAAACTAGTTTGTTTCAGAACAGAATTATGGGATTTCAAGATAATCCAAGTTTTCAGGTTACTCTGTCTCTTCCAAAACTCCAAATATGAGATTTGCTAAGGTGCAGTTATGTTCTAGTTATGTAGATTATGTTCTAGTATGTGTTTTTCCACTCAACCATGGACATCAGTAATGAAGCCCATTTTCTTGCTATTTTGCATTTTGTGCTTGATTAATTCTGGATTCTAAAAAGACTCGGAAGTAAGTGTTTCACAAGCTCATCTCATCAGGCTGTAGTCATTGCGGTTAGGAGATTTATGTCTCCCTATTAACTTACAACCTGCAAAACCACTCTGGACTTAGAGTTCTTCAGCATGCACAAGATACCTCTGTAGCTTCAAGTCTGGCGGAAAATGAGTCTGCAGTGGTTGTACCCTCCTAATTCCTTGATGAGCAATTGAGCTATTTGGGTGAATTATCTGTGGCAACAAACACTGATTACATTCATCTTTGGGAAGGCTCAAGCACATTGGTATCTGCAGACCTTGGGGGCCTTGTTGAGCTGCTGCTTTGTATGTGCTCTCGCTTTAATAGTACCCTTCTTTGCAGTGGAAATGTGATAAACCAGAAAAAAATCCTCTATGGTCTTTGATTAATGTTGTCTAATACACTACTTAGCCCACTCTATTGCTACTGACCTGAATATGTACATCAAAGAAGGCGGTAAAGGGATTCTTCAAATAATTGAGCAGAAAAGGTAAAATAGTGACCTAGATAACAAAACATTTTAACAAGCACAATAACTATATTGCAGTTGTGAAGGGGAACTTGACAGTCCCATCCTGGGATCTGGCTCCCAGAGAGACCAGTTAAGTTTTGCTGTGCCTTTTCTATTTTTAAGTATGCCTGTTTAATATTTGCATTTGATCTAGATGTTGCACTCCATTCTTGTATGAGCCTTGGAGGCAATAAACCCTATGGAGGACAGACCTGTTGGCACAGGTAAAAAGATCTATTGCCATGCGGCTGTTAGGGAAGATGGATAGCAGTATATTTTTGATTCTGAAACCAGACATTATTTAGATGTAATATATGTTATGGCTTTTTTTTTCTTTAGCTTTCCTATTAAAAATCTAGGAATGGGCAGGTTATATGTCTGATATGCTCTGTGTGTGCAATTTGTTTTATTGTTTTACATTAATCAACAGTTTACATAGTAATTTGAATATTACTGTGCAATATTTGTTTCTATTCTCCTCCTCTAAATACTGAGAGTGTAACTGCTGTCCTTACCCCCGTCTGTGGACTGAACTGGAAGAATCTGCCATTTGTTTACTGAGCGGTTGAGAGTTGGTAGAGATGTTCCAGCAAGGGAAATCCATGTGTAGTTTAAGAGAAAGAGGTGAGGAGTGAAGGAAATGGACCCATCCTGTCATTCACATGCAAGTGGTGGGAGTGCTGTGATGATGCAGGAAAAGGACAAGCCTTTAAAATACAAAGCTGATTGCCTTAGAGGTAGAGCACTGCTATCTGTCTTCTCTTCTTGCCTACGCTATTGTAAAAATGGTTATAGTATAGTATTATCTAGATGTGATTACTGATGAAAGGCAATTAAAAAGGTCACCTTTTCTTAAAAGGAAGAAAGGATTGAAGCTAGAGAAATGGGGAAAATGGAAGGCTGGAGAGTTATCTAGTATCAGTGTAGTCAAAAAAAAAAAAAAAAAAAGCGCTAAGATATATCCTTGTCTGAACCCAATTATCTGCCTTGCTTGACTTCCCCAGAGATTTAACAGTTGGGTCTCTTCCAGAATTCAGCGATGACCTCAGCTGCTTTGCATTTAAAAATAAGGAAATTAATAAGTAATACACGGATTTTCAAATTAAAGCCCGAGGAGCAGTTTGACTTAGAATAGCAGTACATCAGGGCTGTAATCTGTGGATTAAATGTTAGTTTTCTCTACACTGGGATGAAAACAACACATCAATATGTATGGTACAAACTTGTTTAAACGCTGATGGTGCTACCTGAGTTCTTGCATGCTTTCCCTGTCCTTTATGAACATGAAGATTTTTTGAGAGTCATTTTAGCCAATTTCTGTTAGACTAATCCACTATATATAAAAGTAATTGTAGTTCTCAGAAAAAAAGCAAGCAAATGAACAAACCCTATCATTCAAAATAATCTAGAAACAGGATAAGATATCCTAAAATTCAGGTAGTGCTAGTAGTGTAGTCGGTATGGCTCTCCCCCAGAGTACAAAGGGATTTAAAGCAAATCTCTCAGTTTGGATTAAATTGGACAATATCCTTATGTGTCTCAACATCTGTTAGGATTATAGCCACAGAATTATCAATCCCATCTGGCAGGCTTTCCCCTACTGCCTAAAATAAGGTCTCATAAACATTTCATAATGTTTGCATTATCTTAATTTCTTAGGTAGCCAAGGATTTATTTTGGTGTATTCACTTGTTGGAAAAGAGAAACTTGTTATTTGTAAATGAAAGGCAAGAATTTTCAGGGATTCATCAGGAGGAAACACTGAATGGGGTAAAATCAAGATATCTGTCCAAATTGCTGCCTGGATCACATGTATTAGGATACAAGATTGGTCTAGAAAATTCACACTCAAGCTTCAGCACGCTAACAATCTGGGGATAATTTAGAATGTGTATTTGTTGATTTACATGGCTATTGCTGTGTGTTAGTGCTAGAGTGTTGAGGCTGTTAGAAAAAATGCTGCTCACATTACACAGACTGCTTTTGCACTGTCTTTATGAGACATCAATTTTGCTTATTAAATTAGTGGGTCTTGTTGCTATTTGATACAAAGCTTTTCCACAGCTTTGGTGGGAATTGGATCAGATTATCAATCTGATGTGTTTTATCAGGAGAGATTGGAATTACTTATTAAAAAAAATCTAAAAATAGTGTCTTACAAAAGTAATCGTGTTTTGACAATGATTCCTTTGATTTCAGCTTCTATTTCTTCTTGTAAATATTTTTTCATAGGCCTTTAGGCCTGAATGGAGAAAAGGAAGTCATTCCAGCTGTTTTCCTTGTGTTGGCACTCAGTGCTGAACAGGAATTGCTGAGCAAAGAACATCATTTCCCAAGAGGGTTTGCTCGGGTAGCACAAAGGCAGTCTGGATTTTTTTTTAATTAAAAGTTCCTGCCAAATACTATCATCAAGGGCTGGGGGAGAAAGAGAATGAAGAAACTACATGAGGTCTGTAGTCCCCTTGCAAGAGCAAGAAACCTGCCTGAGAAAGCAAAAGAGAAATATTTTTCTCAGCTGAACTCTTGTGTTTAAACATATAACCACATAGCCAGAAAAAAAGAACTTTTTTTTTAATCCTCTCTTGTTAATCTTGGTTCTGCCTATTTCTTTCCCAAGTAAATTGGAGGGATTGTGCAACCTTGCACTTGGTTTTGGACTAACTGCTGGAACAAAAAATAAGCTGAATTCCTTCTCTTAAGTGGGTGCCAAATTATCAACTGACACATCATGCTATGTAATGGTGATAAATGCATGTCTGGTCATGGCTTGCAGTGAGCTTAAGTTGTCTTTAAATATATAAATAAACAGAAAACAGCAATAACTCCCTTGCTTTCCATTTGCTTTGCAAAAGAAAGGTTAAGAAAACAAGGCATAAAGAGTAGCTGGCAAGTTTGGGCAGGGAAGAGGAAAACACAGAGCCATTTCACCCCTTACATGCTAGGTTTAATCCAGGGTGAATCTGCAATGACTAAAATGGAGCCATGTGGTGCTGCCAGGAGTTGGATGGGAAGAGCCTCTAGTGATTTATCCCAGTCTCCATTGTGCAGGCGATGCTTTACAAACTCCTCCGCTTACCTGACACTTCTGGTATTCTTGTTGACTGCATTGCTAGAGTATTGCGTTGCAGTTTGAATAGTTCCCTCTAGTAATGCACTTTCAGGTAAGAATGACCTTGTGCAGCCAAGACTGAATGTTTTAGCTCATAGTTGGAGGGTGCTACAGAATCCCTCTTGCTGGTTTCAGCAGTATGGAGGGCTGCTGGGCCCATACCAAGACTGACACATCACCCTTCTAGTGCACATACGGCTCCTGGGAGGGTAGCTGTGGACAAACACGGAGTAACTTTTATAGGAAAAGTTTCTCTGAGGACCCTGTCACTGTTCAGTTTGTAAACAGAAGTGGAAGAGTTTAATATTGCTTTGCTATTTTTTTGTGGTGTTAGTATTGTTTAATATAATTGCAGAGTTTTTAATAGTCTGTTCTAGGTTTTTGTTTTCCTGTCCATTTCATCTCCCTGAGCACAAGTAATTTGTTTTTTATTTTAAAAGAATATCTTCCCTCCTGTTTACTGCTTTGTTTGCAACTGATGCTTGGGGGGAAAAAAAAATAAAAGTAGACTTCTGCTTGAACTTCGGTGTTAGAATATTCAGCCTTGGCCAAGTTTAAATTCTTACTTGTTTTTTACTGAGGAAAAAGTGTATTTGACTTCAGTTAGAGCCTTGTCTATGCAAAAACTTCAGATTGTTGTCTTGTCTGGTCAGCATGTCATCCCAACACAAAGGCTAGGGTTTGAGGTTGCTAAGTAATGCCTTAGCGCCAGCAGACTGAATGCTTGTTCTCAAGTACAAACTGCAATATACAGTCTCTATTGCTGATTGGTGGGTTTTTCCTAACTTCTCTCTAATTTTTTTTTATATCATGTATTGATTTTTAGGTAGACATATATAATCCAAAGTACTTTTATTTGTCTGATATGTCAGATTTTTTGAAGTTCTTGGCGATAGATTGGATTTGAGGCTTTATATTTGAAGCTTTATATTTATATTTGAGGCTAACGTGTTCAGGTACTATGTTCAGCTGTCAGCACCATACTTTGAGAGTATCTTTTTATTGTACTCATTGTAATATTGCAAGCTAAATGAGGCTTTCTTTGGTTTATAATTTTACTTGGAGGCAGATAGTGGGATTACTTCTTTAAGCAGCCCATTGAAATGTATATTTTCCTTACACATCTTTTTACTGTCATGCATATTACTTCATTTGTGCTTTAGTATAGATTAAAAAAAATGTATTTTTCTAAACTTGGATTCTCTCTAAAATTTTCCACTATCCTGGTATCTGAATACAAGAGGATTTCCCTTCACAGGGTTTTGTTTATGTTTTTGTTTTGCTTTTTGGACTTTGTTTAATTCTTCAGTCAAGATCAGCTGTTAGAGAATTGGGGGAACCTTCAAAATACGAGCCATTTCCTGTCATTGTTGGGAGCCTCAGGCATTGTGGACTTCCATCTCCTTCCTGTCTTTTGTTTTTGGGTTGATAATGTTGTCTTTAAATAAATTTAAATAAAAATAGACGTAATGGAGCTGGAAATAGAAACTAGAATCCTTAAGTGAATGCCTTTACTGTCTGAACCTTGTGTGCCAGTAATAATAAAACAACTTTATCCCAGAGGATACTAGACAGTTTACAGCCTGCCCTTCTAATTCTGTCACCTTTCCCTTGGAAGCAAGTGCACGGAAGTCACTAGGAGCAGTCCTTCAAGGAAATGATACATGTGCCTCGCTGCAGCTGCCAAGTAGCAAGAGCACAAATTATAAGAGGAATTTCTCTTTAGCTGTGAGGGTACTAGGTCATACTCTTCTCAAAAGTTCCCAGAATTTTTTAGCTAGGCATACTTGATGGTTTTAAAGTTATATGAAACTGGTCTAAATGCACCGAAGTGGGTAGTGTTCTATTAATCTGCATCCAAATGGCATCAAATTGCATTGGCTATGCTTGGTATTTGAACTGGTGGATCCGTGCTACCATGTTTATGCATTACAGTAGTGCCTAAAGGTCTCAGCTAGGAGTTAAATCCCCTTGGCCTGGAGCCCTTGAAAGTGGGAGAATCTGTCTCAAGAATGCCATGAAAAGCAAAAAGCAGCACATGATAGGAAGGATATAGAGCAAGGTACAAAGGTAAATGCCAACAAGAGCAAGTGCTTATAGACCACTTGTGATACAGATTTTTGACCTCAAAATAAAGGTCAGACTTAAAAGGTGATTTTATCATTCTGAAAGGATTATTTGAGTGTATAGTGGTAGCATACCAGAGAGGAATCCTGGAAGGGAACTTTTCCATTGGAGATTGTGGCAGACATTGATCTGCGAGAATAATCAAAAGCAGAGAGGTGATTTCACTTTCAGAAACATCTTTAGCACTCATTTTCTTAATTTGGATATATCTTCATCAAGGAAGCCTTAGCACTACACTTCGCGTGTTTAGTACAATGAAGAGGGAGATGTGCCTTGTAGGTTGCTGGATTGGGCCACAGTGCTCCTTCTTTAACACAGACAACACCAAGATTTGCACATATGCAATGATGTTGTTCACTCAGAGCAACTGGCATCGCATCTGGTGACATAATGGAGTATCCTCCTTATGTATGTAGCAAAGTAAATGTTAAACTAAAGGTATTACAGGCTGCATTTCACAACTGCCTTTCCATTATTCTTTTTAAATAGGTACAGAATTCCTCCTTTGAGTCCCTGGTTCTTCACAGCTTTAGTAGAAGGCAGTGCAACAGCAACCATTTGAGCAACCCCTGGGGCTGATGTGTCTGCACAGGCTGTTGAGGACAAGTTACTGGTGTATGAGCTGTAGCACCTGTCTCTGTTATATTTTAGAGATGGAGGAGGTAAACAAAACCAAAGAACAACTCCCAACCTAGATTTTATTCTGCTGCATCAAAGATTTGCTTTCTTCTGCAAAGATTTCTATGTTGAGGACTGTGGTAGTTGATAAAGCCCAGAAAATGTAATTGTTTATTAATTATTTAGAAGTGTTATCTACAAAATCCTTATAAAATCCTTAAAACATTCTTATAAAGAGTTTTAAAATCCTGCAAAGATTTGTTGTGAGTAGAATGAATATAGCATAAAACAAGGGACGCAAAGATAAAATGACTTCTTCACTTTATTTATTTCCTTTCTAATCCAATGAAAGAAGAAAAGAAGATAACAACTTGTCGCTTGAGCACTACAGAGAAATTAGCTTTAGTAGCCCAGGCCAACTGGAAAATGAGACTCTTTTTCAGGTCTGCCCTTGGAGTTGAATCAAAGCTTATTTTCTGCTTTCTGCTATGCTCGTGGGAATGCTTTGCTGCCTTGGATTAACCCCATTGTGATCTGAGATCAGAGAATTGCAAAGTGCCCGTCCTAAGTGAACGTCTGCAAGAATTTGCTTTGGATGTAGCTGAGAAATCCGCCTATGATGTTCAGTCACCTTCAGCTTGCAGAAACCTGTATTATGTGTCTGTTATTCAGCAGACTTCTTAAAGTGGTATCTGGGAATTTGTCCCACAGTAAAGTTTCTAAAGTTTAGTACAGATTATTTCAATTAAAATAAGATAAATTAACTATTGTAGTAATACAAAGATTTATGGTAAATTTTTCTTAATTTTTAATGACCTCTTAGAGAATGAGTGTTGTATTTGTATATGACTTTGAGAAATGTTGAGCTTTGCTTCGGGGTTCACAATTCACAAGATGTTTTATCCTGATTTTCCTTGTGTGTAAAACCTAAAGTAAGAAATTACTTTTGGGACTTTAAACTGTGATCTGTAATATATATAATACCTTTTAAAACATGATTATTAGGGTAGTAATTGCTGTAGGAAGAGAATTTAAAATGTTTCTGGAAACTATGTACGTATAACATAAATGAGTCAAACTTAAGACATGCCATCTGATTATAACTGAAGGGGTGGGAGGGTCAAATCAAAGTCCTTGTGCTTTGAACTAGTTAGATAGAAGTGCAGAGCTAACTGGCAAAGCTCCATTCAGAGAAATAGGATGACCCATACATAGCAGGAAGTACTCCCAGCATCCTAAACATAGAGTTTAGCATATAATAATTAAGTCCAGTGTCCTCTGGGGTGTGCTTGGATTAAAGGATACCGCAGAAGGCAAGGGGGAAAAAAATTAATGATTGTAAGTGGGAACTTCTGAGAGATCGTTTAATGAAAGAGTTAAATTTCTGGTTCTGGAAGCTGAAGCCCATTAGAAAAGAGCATGAAATATGTGGCATGTAATTGGGGAATGGGGAGGACATTGAGTACCAAGTAGCCACTAGTGGTAAATAACCTCATACATGAATTGAAAACAAGAAGCTTCCTATGGAGAATCAGACCATTTATGGCAATGAGAGAGCAATTAAGGAAAATAAGTGTTTATAAAATCAATCCCATACTTTTTTATGCTTTGACCCTTTGAACTTTTAAACCTTAGTAAGAAGTGAAAAAAGAACCAAGATCCAAGAGAATGTTATCTTCTGAGTGACACTTGTGTGAGACCAGTTTGATCCATAAAGAAGGAAAGGTTCCATCTTTTTTTTTTTTTTTTTTAATTCAGCTGATGCAAACAAAAAAGCCTATTTGTATCACAATTTGGTAACAGTTTTGTTCCTTTGTTGGACTTGATTTGTGACACTTTCAGAGAGCAATAACAGAAAATTCAGAATTTATGATACTGATGATGGAACAGTGTGTGTGTGTATAAAGAAATGAGCTCATGCAGCTCGTGTACAATTCACATATAATTCCTGTGCCTGAACTATTGGCTGACCAGATTGCCCTGGAGCTCAGCTGTGAAGCCGCTGCCCATGTTGTTCAACCTCAGGCACTTCTGTGTCTCTTCCTTTCCCCCCTTCCTCACAAAACTTGCAACATTTGAGTAAATGAAGATTTTGATATGAATTATATATAGTTGAAAATTTGTTCTGCTCTTTTAGTATGCTGTTATTTTGGTCACTGTATTTACAATATACAATGTTTCTGGCTTCTTGTTTTTAGTCTTCCAGACTCAGAAAGTTTTAAAATTGTTCAAGTGAAGCCCTTGGACTCTACTCAAAGGTGAATTTTTTGGAAAGTTTGAGCAAAAACATTTCATCCATGTGTGAATATGAAGAGACGGGAAAACTATTTTCCCTCCTCCATATGACTTCTCACTGCCTTATTTTGAACAGCTCAGCAGCGTCACTGGCTGAGGCTATATACTGAAATTTGGTGTTGAAATAGCCCTGACTGTGAAGTGTCTTGGAGTTTTGCCTTTGATTTGACTGAGTTACGAGCCTCAGAAAATCACATACTGAGAATGCAGTTCAAGATTTATTTTGGGGGGCTTTTCTTCCTGCAAAGCTTGTAAAGGGTGCAGTCAAGAGAGGATTTGCTGTGAATGAACACCTGAGTTATCTCTACAGTAAAAAATAGTGCAATCTACTACTTGGAAGCAGAAGGTACATGAGGGGCTGGAGAAGGAGCAGAAAACCTTTTAAATTCCCTATGGTCTGAAGAAAAGTTTATATGTGTTTTGTAGAATTTGTGATTGAGACTAAAGTGCCTATGATCTGCTGTCCCCGCTCCTAAAGAGTAGAGAGAAAATCAGAGGGAGATTTTTGCAGGCTTAGTCAGGGCAAGCTGTAGAGCAAGACTTTGAGAAACATTGTTAGTACTTACACCCTGACAGTCCCCCTGGATCAAAGGTTCAGGGGATTTGAAATATGCTCTTGCGTCCCCATAGGATGGTGCAGATGGCGTAGTTTACCAGTGCTGTGACCATGGCTTTGCAGGCAGCATTGCTTGGAACTCTTAACAAGTGAAACTGTGAGCACTTGCAGTTCTTGAACGAAATAGATAAGCTACTTGCCTCTGCTTTAAGGTTATTAAAAGAAAAAAAATAAATCCCATATCCTATTGGGTCGGATGGTGTGTGAAAGTGTGCGTGCTTATCTAATTGCAATCATATGTGAAATGAGAGATCAAGGGAAGGATGGATGGATGTCCTTAACTACTTTTTTTTTTTTTTTTAACTTCCATTAGGTTAATTCATAAGGTGCAACCTTATGAATCATTAATTTAGTTTTATATATGGAGCTCTGTTGCATTTCCTCTGGCATTTTGCAGCTGGTTACCTTTCCAGATTACTTGCAGGCCTATATTTAATTCCTAGTGTCAACAAAGACAGATTGTGATGAACTTGTACATCTGGCTCTTTACTCAGGTGCTACTGTATTGTCACATCTTTCAACACAGAGCCCAGAGCAAATGTGGTCTGTTTTGCCTTTCCTGTGCATGTGGAAAGATTGCAGAAGTTACAGGCTGCAGGTCAGACAGACTCTGTAATGTAATTTTCCTTTCTTGGACAAGGACGCTGAGATTTGTCCTTTCTCACCAAAACTTGCTTTGAGTAGTCAGTGGTTTGAAATTTAAATGTAATTTTTCATTGCAACAGCTCTTCTCCCTGACTGACACTTAAGACTTTAGGAACATGGTAGTGATGTCCTTTATGATTTAAAGGACATATAATAGAGTGCACTAAAAGTTTAGTACAACATGACTGACTAATTGTGTGATTAACTGGAAAGGACGATCTCAGGTGTGTGCAGTGTAAAGGAATTATATTAGTAAGTATATTGTATTAGTAGGTGATTTTCATATGGTAACTGTAGCAAAGTACTCTATGCCACCAAGCTACGGGTCAGAGTCTGTAGTAACTAAAGCACAATATAAAGCTTGTTTGCCTTTCTATAAGCTGTGCATTCTGTAACTCCATTGTCTTACCTGCGTGTGAATTTTTTTAATTGTTTTAAATAGTTTTTAAATAGTTTCAATCTCAAGGACTGTACTGTGCAGCATGTTAGTTATCAAATTGAGGGCATCTACCATAAATGGAAAGAGAGTATTAAATGTGGTTATAAGGAAGCCAAAACAATAATAGTTAATGAGGTACTGATAGAGAAAGCTAATAGAAACAGTATTTGTTTTCTTTTGCAGACGTGAACTTCTAATACTACATCCATCATGTGGTTTTTCTCTTGTACGTGCTTGTATGCTTCTCTTGTATGTGATCACAAATTCTTTTATCTCTGGTAGGGTGAACAGAAAGATCGTCTGGTCCAGTTTTCTTTTCCAAACAACAAATGTGTGTGTTTGTGTAGCATCCTTGAGGCTCCTTTAAAAAAAAAAAAAAAGACAAAAAAAGAAGAAAAGAGAGAGGGCAGTAATACTAGAAGAAGGTTCAATGCAAAGACATGCTTATTAGGAACTGTCTAGCATGTCTAATGCGTAAACAGCTCTAGCCCTTGGAACAACCAGGCACCAGGGAGTGGGAGCTGCTTGAGCAGGCACTGCCGTCAGGAGGAATGTCCTGCAACCACGGCCTAACCTTTGTTTTTGTAATGCAAGAAATATTTTTTCTTTTTGGTGGAGAAAAACAACAACAAAAAAGTAACGCAGTTGTGTTTTTTCTTTCCGTTCACCATCTCTCAATGATTATCACTTCCCACGAAAAGTCATTTGCCTGTAGATTTCTGTTGGATGCCTTCTTTTCTTTTAGGCTGTGTGATGTTTTTTGCTTATGGAGAAGATGTTCGAGTTCCTGCATCACCTGTTCGCTTCATCCTTTCCCTTTGCTTTTTATATATTTGGGTGCTTCTGACTTCAGTTTCCTTTTCTCTTTCTGATGGCCCCTTAGCTGAGGCAGTAGGAGTCTTTAGTTTCAGTGGTTTATAGGTCTTTTTCTTTGTCTTTTAATGGAAATGCCTGGGAGCCAGCTGTAGCAACAGCTATAAAAGGAAGAATCGTCTCTCTGTGGATAGTCAGCAAGTTCTTGCTGGACTGCAAGTGGTCAGTGATCTGCGGTTTGAGAACTTTCCACACCCAAAAGTATTTTTGTATATAACATTTCACTATGAGAAGCATAAAATTGCATTCACAAGTGGATTTGTCTTTCCTGTTGCAAGGAGGAGAGAATGCTTGCTCTGATGTAGTAGAGAAATGATTCTGATTCAGAAGAAGGAGCAGAAGCAGGGTGTGATTATGACAGGAATGTAGTTAATTGCATATGAACATGATTTGGAAAGAATCAAATATTTAACACAACATTGACCATGTGTCTCGTTCACTGGTATAATCAGTTTCATGATTAAAGTGTATTGAAACTCCAAAACAGCAGTTTTAGTAAACTGAGTTGCAGACTGCACTTATTCATTTTAATGCTTGCTTCTGTCCTTGAAATCTTTATGGAACATCTTCTGGAGTACTCAGAACCTGCCTTGTCCTCGCATTATGTCTATACTGTACTCTCAGAAAGTAACCAAATGGAAGCACAACATTACATGTGCCTTTCCAGCATTAAATAATCAGTGTTTGGATACAGGGTAGTGTTTTTTGGTTTTGTTTTTTTCCTTTTTTTTAGGCCCTCGTACTGAACATATCCCATAGTTTCTAGGAGTCCAAAAATATATGTGTATGTGTAATTATGCATAAACACACAAATATACACATACATACACACACATGTATGTTCTGATAGAAGCTAATAAGAACTTCCTTGACTGTGGAGTACTCCTGGAGTGTGGGCTCTTCTGTTGAATTTGAACTCAGTATAGTATATTGGTTTTTCTACTTTGGAAGATTCTTCCAGTATGAGAGAATTTTCTTCTATTTCATGGAATTATGTTGTTGTAGCTGTGGGATTTGATGATAGGAATATGGTCAGATTAGTAGAAGGAAGCAGTGTATTTAAATTGACCTCCTTGTCTTGCTGGAAAGCTTCAAATATTGTGGCCCAAGAAAGGCTCGCTGTGTTGGGAATCAGTGTCCTCTCCCCAGTCAGCTGGTTTCATGAAGATACCACTCAGACAAATATCCTTTGCCCTGAGTGTGGAAGCTATCAATAGGAGCCAGTCTTCCAAGAACTACAATATCAGAGCTGACAAAGGATTTCAAATGTTCACTAAAAATCAGTTGAAAAAGTGGCTGTGCTGGGCTCCTTTCAGGGCAGCATTAGCTGGAATTGTTGGAAGTTGCCTCATCCCAGGGAGGGCTGAATCCGAATTTCTCTTCCATTTGGGATCCAAGCTCCAATTCATCAAAGATCTTATGAATATAAATCCTTTTGTTGGGAATGTGTTCTAAGCTTATGCTAAACTAAAGCTAGTGTTTACATGCTTTTCTCAACTGGCATACCAAGTAGGGACAAAAGTAAGATTAAATGAATTAGCCTACCTACTTCATGCTGTGGGTTGTTCTGGCCATCTTGATTGCCGTTTTCCCTTGGCAACTATAGTAGTTAAAGGAAACAGTTTTTAGAAGCTTTATCATGTAAATTGGTTTAGGGGGATAAGTAAACTAGATTCAGATTTCAATCATGTAAATATTAAAGTTTTCCACAGAAGAATTACTCTTTTAATATTAGAGGGATTGTTTGTTTTTCCCTGTCTTTTGCTTATAGAGCAATAATTTTTAGCACTGAATATTAACTTTTCCTTCAGGCTAATCCTGATACCTTCCCCCGGACCAACTCACTGAGGATATTACAGAGCAAGTATATCAAATATCCTATTGCATACTGCATTTTGACTGCAAATGTGTTATCCTCAAGGCTCACTTACAAATCTGAGTCATAAATACCTACCTCCTAAATGTATTTATCTTTATGAGTGAATTTAGTGCTTATAACAGCCAAAGATGAATGGTATTGGAAAGACCAGGATAACAATAGGGGCATCTTGGACCGCAGAAAACTATAACTAGTGACAAATCTAGTCAATAAAAAGTGTGACTTTTTGCCACGTGCCAGACTAGAAGGGTTTGTCTGTCTCTCCTTGCTGAAAATACCTCTCACCAAGGGTTCGTAAGCGTCATCCATCGAAAGGCTTAAACCTTACCTTGAATGCGAAGCACTGAGCTTGTCTGTCAATAATCAGGTATTCACCAAGGGCCTGAACAATGTGATTCAATAGAAGGAAGACTGGGTCAAATATGCTTTTTTTTCCCCTCTCCTGTACTAACTCTCTGCCATTCTCTAACTGTTACAGAAGTGGTTAGAAATAGCTGTATTTTTTTGTGTGACTGCCATCCAAAATAATGGTAGTGGCACCAGTGTCCTCATTGTAGCACTAGAACACCTTACCTTAATAAATCTTTTATTTTAGTGTGGAATAATTTTTTGGATTTGGTGTTCCATTCCCTGCAGTTAAGTATCTACTTTCATATGCTAACCTATGGTTGTCCTATTCAATAGCAATTTGACCTGCAACTTGACTAGCTACATCAATCCCATCCAAACATTATTTTTTTTCACCCAGAAGTTAAGATGTAGTAAAACTGTAGCAAAATCTAAAGCTTTCAAAACCCTGTATGTAGTTTTAAAGCAGAAGCAAGGGAAGCAAGGGCCTGTGGAAAATCTAGATCTTGATTTATATGCTACACTAATTTTTAGTCAGGTTATTAAAGACTCTATCTGCTACAGCATAGTCTGGATCATTTCAGTATTACACAGATAAACTAAACATGCAGCCTGGAAAATAATCAGCGCAGTTGGCCCATGACACCAGAGCTCAATCACAGCTTAAAGTAACGTTCCCTGCTACCATCTGCTTCCTCGTGTCAGCAGCTGCGAGTGCTAATGGGTCCTCCAGACTAGGACTGAGATACCCTGAGATAAATGGGAGTAACACTTGTGTAGAAATGTGCAATTATCCTTGTTGTTAGAGCTGAGATTCAGGAAATCTGAACCATTTGCTTTAATTGTTGTCTTCTTCACTAACTTGCACATTAATCTGTGCACTCAACTGTTCTTTATTTCAATTTTTTAAATCCAAAAAGTCAGGAAACTGTAAGGCCAACTGGAGGCAGCACAGTGTTTGTAGGGTGTTCCGAGATCCTTGTGTGATGTGCTCGTGCCTGCAGCGACGTTTGGGTGCCTGGAAGGTTTGTGTGTGAGCAAGGGACTCCTGCAGAAATGGAAAATAAAGGTCTGTATATGGCGGGACACTGCAAATCTCCGAGATGGGGCAGCTGAGGAGCGGCGGCTGCCCGGGGACAGGCAGGTGGCAGCGGAGGAGGAGGAGCAGGAGGAAGGCTAGGCTGTTGGGCACTCAGTGAGCTGCACGGAGCGTGCGGGCAGGCTTGCCATGTGCCGCATACACTGCAAGCTGTAGCACGGTGCCTCCAAGCTCTCCTCTTCTTACTTCCAAACTTGTAGGGGAGAGGTTTTATAGTTAAGCTTGGCTTGAAATTCCTGCCCTGTATTTGTTTTAACAGTTCTGCTTTTTAGTTACATATTTAAAAGCATAACTGTGCAGTTTCGACGTTTAAGATACGAACCGTCCTTTACCCTTATTTGCGACTCACTTCGGCACGTTACGTTTATACTGGGGCCCGTGCACAGATCGGCCCCTCGCCGGTGCCCCGGCGCGGGGTCGCGGCGGAGCCCCGGGGCTGGCGGGGACAAACAGGAAGCCCCTCGCGGGGCCGGGCCGAGGCGGGGCCTGGTGCCACCGCCCGCCCTCCCGCGCCGCGAAGCGGAGCGGAGCGCAGGGCCGTCGGCTCC
>JAWLRI010000980.1:535806-568107 GCA_034781795.1 Crypturellus tataupa | reverse complement strand
GCGCCGCGGCGGCCGCTGACAGCGCGGAGCGGCGCGGAGCGGCATGTCCCGGCCCGGCGCCCGCCGCGCCGCCGAGAATGAGAGTGCCGCGGAGAGCTAAAATGGTAACGGGCCTGGGGCGGGGGCGGGCGGGACCGCGGGCGCCGCTGCGGAGCGGGCTGCGCAACCCAGCGCTGCCCCCGCTTCGGAGCTCCCCGAGCCCCCTGCATAAGCCCCGTTTGTGCTCGCGCTCGGGGAAGGCACCGCGGCGCACGCTCAGCTCAGCTCTACTTGGGAAGCTACTTCGGGATAGTTGGGAATGCCGCGCTTCTTTCATCGGCTCTTTCATGTTCGAGAGCTCCATAGTCTGGGTTCTGTGCGGGGTTTGTGTAGCCAGCACTAAGGGTCTCCGACAAAGCAAGCCTCCTGTCACGAGAAACGAAATGTTGTTCAGCTTTAAATGCTCGCTGCCTTCAAAGTTGAGAGGCTCGTTGCCTAAGCAATTCCGCAGTTTTTAAAGTGCAATTCCTTCCATACGTGAAAGGCCAAAGAGATTAATTGCTTTAGGAAAAAAAAGAAAGAAAAAAAAAAAAAAAGAGAGAGAGAAAAGAGGGGGAGGGAGAGGGAAGAGAGGCTGCTAATCAAAACCAAACTATTTCCTTAGAAAAGACTTTATACAACTATTTAAAATATGTGCTAGTCTAGGAAAAAGAGCTAAATGGAAAGTCAGGATATCTTGATACCACAGGAAAGGCTGCCTTGCCAAGAATATCTCCAAAGTTCCCTCAATCTCTAAGTCTCCTGCATTGCCTTGATTGCTGTGTTTACTTTGTGCAGCCCATCTTCTGTGCCGCGCTCTGCATGAAGCAGCAGTGCACCTGGTATAGATTGTGGTTAGCAGAAGAGGGGGAAAAGTTCATTTTTACCTTCTCTCTCTCATTTTTTTTCTTTGTTTTCTGGCAGAGCTCAATTCAGGACTGGGGTGAAGAGGTAGAAGAGGGAGCTGTTTACCATGTCACCCTCAAAAGAGTGCAGATTCAGCAGGCTGCCAACAAAGGAGCCCGATGGCTAGGGGTAAGTAAAGCTGGCACGATGGCACTCCGGAAGAGACTGTTCCTGGACTTTGGAGCCTGCTCCAGGGAGCTAATTCTACCAAGATAGTTGATATTAACTTAATTAAGCACTGACTGCTTTCCTTATTAAAAACAAAAATCTGGATTTGCCTGTATTGTCTGCAAGAATTCTCTTGTGTTAATTCTTCCTCTTCTGTTGATATGTGTAGCAAGGATTTGACTGATTGTGGTGATACTTAATGCAGAAATAAGGATTTTTGTTTGTGACTTAATCCAGAAGTTGAATTCTTGCTACTCTTTTCACACCAGGCTAAGTCTGCAGCTGATGTAAAATATCTTCATGGAAATCACTGGTGCTGTGGCAGTTTGAGCCACATCTTCAGGTGGCAGTTATAGCTTGGGTGTTCATTTGTTATGTTTATAAATTTTTTTCAGGATCAAAGGCAACTGAATGAGAGTAGTTCAATGTAGTATCCAGGTTGGTATTTCAGGACCCTTACAACTACCCTGAGATTTCTATCAAACAGTTTTCTTATTAAGTGCCATGACCTAGAGCTGTGCAGCAGTGCTGAAACCACACTCAAGAAAGATAAGCAAATTTTGTCCTGCATACAGCTAGTGCTTAGAATTTCCCCTCTCCATATTTCCAAGAAGTACATTGAGTTCTAATCAGAACAGATAATTTAAAATCTGCTTCCTTTGGTGAGTGGCAGATTTCCCAACTCTGCCTCCTGTTTATAGCTGGATTGGGGAAAAAATATTAGAATGTATTTTTGAGCTCCTGTAAATTTCCCAGATGGTGGTTTTTGTAAGAGGTGGAGATCATTTTGAATAAGATTATTTTCTATAAATATAGTTTAGAAAAACTGGTGATTTCTTCCCTATTTGGGCTGTGGTTGCCCCTTGTTTGTCAAATGAGTTTGCTAGGTCTTGATCATGTTCTGGAAAGAACATTTTTTGTGTTTCCTGAGGTCACCACCATAACTGATAGTGCTGACCTTAATAAGCACAAAGGATTGTGAGGTCCTGGAAATGAGTCTTGGCAAGTTGTAGCTTTTCCAAATCAGAATTGAGCCATATTTGTGGAGAAGGAGTGCATGTTGGAAGCATGCACCTGCTTGTGCAGAAATCAGTAACCTCAGCTTTCAGGCTAGCATCTTTCATGAGCAATAATCTCAGGTATGTTATTTAAAATTATTTGTAAACCTATAGGCTTTTTGTTCTTCTTAAGCACTTCAGAACATAAAATATTTTAAGCTGTCTTTGTGGTCTTGCTTTGTTAATGGCTTTATTGTGGTCCTAGAGTCAATAAATAGCCAGTAACCCAGAACATTATTTATGAATAGGCACTGAAAAGCAGAATCTTCTTTCATAATTGTCCTCAGGTAATTTCTGTGCCCCTTTTTTTTTGTCTGGAACTGATAAGGTTTATGATGTTAATGTTTGTCAGTGCTTTGAATAGTGCTACGTTAAAAAACTCTTGGATTTAATCAATGCTGCTTTTGCTTTTCTTCTTAATGTTCCTCATGCTTGGGTTAAAGATTCAAGATCAAATTAAGAAGATGGGAATAATTTGTTTATACAAGCAGATATTGAGCCTTAATTTAAACAAACATAGTAACTCTGTAACTGATTAAGTCTATGTGTAATTTGCTATATAAAAGCTTTCAATATTTGGACATCTAAGAAGTGTCTTTCTATCCTATAAAGTCTAGTTAGCAGTACGACTTTCTTGGAGGCATTAAGTTTCTCATCGTTTATTGCAGCAGGTTGAGTTCTTGGTGACTTGTAAATGAGAAGTGTTGATGTTGTGTGTGAATATTAAATATTGTGTGGCACTTTTCATCAGTAATAGTTTGATCAGGAGATCTTAGAGCGGATAGTTTTTAGAGGTGCTGCACAGAGTAGGATAGTATGCTAGAAATTAAATGGATAACTACGTAAATAATAACAAAAGAAGAGACAGAGTAGTTTACAGCCACCACAACTAATGAACATTTTTGACAGCTGACAGAATTGAGCCTGTGTGGTAGCTATTACTGCCAGATGATCCCTTCATCAAGTAACTGACTGATCCAATGCAAGGTGATGCTGTTTACTGAGGCTTACCTTAAGTCACTTTTTCACAAGATGATTCAGTTGAATGGGAAGGTAAATAAAGTAGGACTGCTAGATGATTGTTTTTTACAATGACGCTTAGAAACTAAGAGAAATAATTGGTGAAGCCACATGAAGTAGGAAGTTCAATCAACTGAATGTGCATTTGGAGGTTTGAATTTTAAAATTGCAAGTACTACCTTGTCTTTAGGAAGCAACTTAGGAGAGAAGAAAGCTTTTATTAATTAATTTATATATTTTTAATTTTCTTTCTGTTTAGAAGTCAGATTTTGAGAAACAGAGACAAAGCTTTCTCTAGTCATAAGAGCTTATCTTAAGGGTTAAAATAAAAGTTGTCAGAAATCAAGCCTTGCAAAGCAAATGAAAGCAAACAGCCAAAGGTTTGTCAGCCTTTTAAGAACAGCAACAAAAAAGAATGAATAAAACCCAATAACAACAAAAAAGCAAATGAAATAAATTATTTTTTGCTGTTTACTATAAGGATGACAAAAGTTCATGCGGATGCTAATGCTAATAGTGACACTAGGGGCTTTGGCACATCTTTGGCTAACAGCTTGATGTGCCCAGACTGGGAGCTGGATAGTTTTCACCTCACAACTACCTACAAGCTGGTGTATGAAATGGCGTTGCAGGGACGAGTAGTTGTTGTACGTCTTCCAGGTCACAAATGATGCATGATCGGAAGATGGCAGATGTAATCCCTGGTTTGGAGATAGAGAGGGATGCTCAGTGAGAGAGAGGTGTGATCCAGGTAAACTGAAGGTGTTAGTCTCAGTAATGAGATACGTGATTTTTCTGGTCACTCTCTGGACAGGCTGAGTACACATGAGGAAGGTAGAGGACCTGTTGAGAAGAGCTGGTGCAACTCGAGCTGAAAGAGGAACTCCTGGAATATAAACAGCTGCCTGTTTAGGTTGCTCCCAAGGCTCAGCTGCTGTCTTATGTTTATTAAGTCATTGACATAAAAGCAGGAGTTAGACAAAATCTGATGATCTAGTGGAGGAAGGGACTATCTGGAGGATGGAAACATCCTGTGACTAACATTCAGAATTGGTATGACAGAAATGGGATGAAGGAGCACAAAATACAGAGACACATTTGTCAATTAGTGAAAATAATTTCTGCTCTTGGTGGTTATTTTTGACCTTTCTTTTCTCTTCCAACTTTGGATATATTAATTGATCATAAGATATATGAGCTAACAACATGATCTGAAGTGAAAAAGGCAAATGTGGTGCTCAAATATTTTAGATTATTGTCAGTACAGACAGGAAGCATGAATAGCATTATATGGTGGATGACAGTGTGTAACTCTGGTCAGTCATTCCAAGAAAGTTGTTTTAAACTGGAAGGGTGCAGAAAAGAAAATTATCAAGAAAATGATGCATGTGTCTGATAATAGTCAGAAGAGTTTAGTCTGATTAGCTTAGCAATATGAAGACTGCTATTAAAAAATCATGAAGTAAACACTGGGAAGGGAAAAGAACCATTCATGCTAAAGGAATGGGTATAAATTAGAAAAAGGTTTCAAATCATCCGAGCAATGAGATGATGGAGAGGCACTTGAAGAAGAGTGAAGGAAGCAAAGAACCAGACAACATCAGCACTGGAGGTACTTCAGCTGGTGAGGAAGATTGTGATTTCCTTTGGTAGCAGACTGCAGCATCTTCCACTTGTAGGTTTCTAAGTCAAATGGAAATGTTAGAGACAGAAAATGCTCAGCTCGGGAGCTTCGAGGCTGGTGAAGAAGAGGTGTGACAGTAGTGCTTAGTTAAAGGTGGACAGGTCTTGGAGCCTGGTGCTGGAGAGACTGTGTTGTGAAGAGGAGGTGCTGACAACTGTGATGATTTTAGATTTAAAGTAGATGTCCTAGTGTCAGCGAGAGGCGTGTGGCAGTGAGGGAAGACTGGGAGGTGGCAGCAGTGAGGAGGGAGGGTGCATGGAGAGAGCACTTTGGTCGAATGTTTGAATTTGCAATGGTGAGAGCAATGAGGAGTGATGGGTGCGGAAGAGCAGTGGATAGAGGTGTTGAACACTATGGGTGTGGAATTCGGAGGGCAGTGCTGTGAAAGCAGGCAGGCTGCTGTGAAAAAGTGGTGAAAGGCATGGGTGAGGCTTGGGCAGACGGACAAGATTACAAAGTAAAGAAATGCAGTTTTCCAAGCGCTGTGCTTTGTAGACCTCCCCCTTAGACAGCGCGAGTGCTTTATCTCACCCATCCAGGGGTTAGGGAGGGGTGGGCCAGTGGTGTCCAGCGCTTGGAGTTGGAGGGGAAGCAGGAAGGAATGAGGCTGTGAGACTGGAGAGGCTCCCGAGGGCTTGCAAATATTTCTCGCACCAGAGGAGTTTGCTTTGCCCTGTGACGAGTGAGGAAGAACCCTGTGTTCTGCCTCTGAGCGGAAAGCTTTTTTCAGTGTGGGTTAGAGGAAGTGCACCCAAGAGTGGGAGTACTCCTAAGCCTCCATACAGTGGAACAGTCATATAAAACCTATATCTTTGCATCTTAAATGATAACTATTCTTTGGGAGAGTCACCAAGTCTCAAATTTCTTGCTCTACTGATGGATGGTTGCTCTCTGTCTTAAATATCCAGATAACAGTGAAATAATCTGCTCCCTTGTGGCCAGTGCTGTTTGACTCTGCCATTGGTCATACTGATAGAACAGATTTTAAAGCCTTTTTTGTTTGGGTTTATTTTTTGTTTGTTGGCCCTTGTGTTTGCTTTTTCAGAGGTTGATTCAAAATATTATTTGTCTCAAGTATCTTTGATGCTATGACATTGGGCGTATAGCTGAGGATGAGCCTTGGAAGTAATGTATAAATGAGTTGCTATAAAAGATAATTTAATGATGGATTTGCTGCCTTTCAGTTTTTGCCCCTTTCAGATTTTTTTTTTAAAACACTGATATTATTTGATTACCTTTTCTGAGAATCTTGTGTGTTGTTTCCAAACTGAATTGGGAATAGCTGTCTCACGTTACAAGATGAGTATGACCACATGTTTGGCTTTGAAACACCTCTGCAGTCACATACATTGGCAGAAAATTGTGCTGGAGAGTTCAGTCAGAAAAAGCATTACAGAAACTTCAGTTTAACTAACCCATATCCTTTTTTAAGGTACAATATTCTCTTTGGTGACTTCAAAATCTTTCAGATCTTTTGTTTTTAGTTAGATTTTTTGTTTGTTTGTTTTCTTTCCAACAGGATTTGCTAAATATGATCCTGGAGCCATCAACAGGAACATTTAGAGCCTCAGATTTTTTATGAGCTTTGTGTTTGTCCTCTCATGTGTCTTTCTAAGCCATTTCTGTTTTTTTTTTTTTTTTCTTTTATTTTACTGGGATGTTCTTGTCAGGTGTAGGTTCCTATGCAGTCAGGAGACAAGGGCTTTGCTGATCTTTGTCCATCCTGCAGCTCACTGGTTTGTCTCTGGTTTATGCTATATGGTGGTCTCTTTTGGCTAGGTAAGACTCTCTGGAATTTGATTTCTATAGCTTGTCCCTGTGGCCCGGACCAAGGCAGGATATATGTTTGGCTAAGGCAGAAAAATGAATCTCAAGGAACTGATAGTCAAAATAGTCAATATCCTGGTTGCACTTCTGTCTAGTAAAGAAAATATTTCCTCTACACACTCCTCACTGAGGAGCTGTCTTGGAGATGGAGAAGAGAAGAAGATGGGGAAAAGATAGTGCTGCCATTGATTTTTGTGTAGTGGAAGATATGTCTTAACTGCTGAGAACCCATGAAGAAGTTATATAGGAGATCCCAGACAGAACTGAGCAGTTTTTCCTATGGACAGTACGTATCAATCAAAAGAAAGTCTCAGAATATCATTGAGCTTGATTTGCTGTCATACATAGACTCTTTTTTCTTGCCTTTGCCTTCAATTGTGGCCACTGTTGTACTATACTCCTTAGTAATGGCTTTTTGGGGTATCTTCTTCCTCTTTGCTATTCAGGCACATCTCTCTGCAGCAGAGGTTTTCCACATAGCCCTGCAATGTACAGCTCTAAGCTGAGCAGTGCAAGGTGTGCATGGAATAGACACTCAAAAATGAAACTGGAGTTCGGCATGAGTTTTAAAATGGAAGCCTCAAAAAATTACTGTCTTTAACATTCCGAGTCCCAGCTGCAAAATACATCGTTAGAAGAGTAACTAGCTTTATAGCACAATATCATGCTCTCATTTGAGCTTAAAATCTTGCATTCCAAACTGTCCAAGTCTGGCAGGATCTCTGGACTTTAATCCTTCCATATTATTAACACAGAGTGAGGCCATACAGGGCTCTGTAGAGAGCTGCAGGAAGCCTCCCTTCCTGTAGGACTGTGCGGAGGCATCTCCGGCTCGTGAGAATTCCATTGTGTAGAATAGTGAGAAGCAAGAGATTCTTCAGAATAGAAAATGTTGCTCTAGACTATACAGTCAGTCTGGTTTTAAATTGTCCCAATTTTGCACTGATTGCATGTGACTGCAGTTTGGAAATCTTACAGCCGGATGACTTAGAAAAACTTATTTTCGCATATTTTCAGTTAACCTGAGACATGAAGAAATTCAACAGCACCCTGTACTATAATCAGTTTCCACTGGGAATTTTCTGAAAACCAGTGTGCCAGTCTTGCAAAATGATGGTTCATGGATGCGTCTCCCTTAATTATATTAACTGTCTTGCTGCTAACATAATTAAATTTTATCCTGCTTGTTTTTATCAATGAGAAATAAATGACAGGAGTAAGAATAAATTGGCTTCCTCTGGAAAGAAACATGCATTTTCTTTCTAAAAGTTATAAGATCTAGGTCACTTGTTGGGTTAAAGAAGTGTTGGCAAGGAATGTGGTTATGTGTCATCGGAAAGCCTAGGAGAAGCAGCATAAAGCTGGCCTGAGATGCTGTAAAGAAAATAGCCCTGGAGAAACCATTAGTTTTACAGTTTGGGTTTTGATGTTTTCATTTAAGAAACAGGCTGAAGCATTGCGAGCATGTTAGTCACGCTTGAATTTAAATTTAGCCTTGGTAAAGCTAATTAAAAATATGTTTAGTGACAGTGTGTAAATGTATGCTTTGAACTTGTATCTTTTACTATTCCTGTGGAAATCTGTTTTCTAAATATATTGCTTCCTCTAACAGCATTGTAAGGGTAGAGCTGTGTGAAGGAATCGTTGTAAGCTGACAAGTAGCTCCAGGCCTAGCCCCTTAAGGAAAATGGGATAAGTTGCCTTGTGTGGAATAGGTAAATGGATGTGAATTCAGTGTAAACCACATTCTCACTTGTATTTTTGTGTCTAGTATGACATATCTTGCAAACCAGAGGAAAATTATGCAAGATGTCTAGTGCTGTTTATCACCCCTTGCAGGACAGCATCAGTGGTTTTAGAATATTACCTTTATGCACAAGACGTACTTAAAAAAAAAAAAAAACACTGGAAAAACTGAGCATCGCTCTTGTGTTATCCTTTGGGGATCATTCAGTCAGCAGCAAGACTCTTCTTGCCCCTTTAAGTAGACCAGGTTGATAGGCCATTCTTAAAACACTTGGAAGAGTATTTGGATATGTTTTATTTGCAAACTCATAGTGCTTTAACACACATACATCTTAAGGTGCTGAGAGATGAGCAGTGGTTGCCTCCAGGGATTTGTTGCCACCGTTTGCTCCTGCCATCTCTCAGAACTTCTTTGGCTTCTGACTCTCAAAAAAAATGCAACCTCTTTTCACATTCAGCGACCATACAATACTATTGATGTGACTTACAGATTTCCAGAGGTGCTGAATCTGCATGTAGGATTATATTTAGGACGAAATTGTAAAATCTGTGGTCCTTTTTTATGCTTTGTGGAATAAGACTTTTACTACTGTGTGTGAAAATTTAGTGAAGTCTGTAAAGTTGTAAGGACATTCAGGGAAGAATTGTGTTTTGTACATAGAAGTGAATTTACTGTTTATGGAAATCACTCTACCTTGGGCCAAAATGAATTCATGTTGGTGCCTGAATACAGCTGCTTTGTAGCTCAGTTCAGCACGATGCCACCAATAATTTAGGGACCAGAAGGAAAGTGCAATGATACTGATCTTGCATTCTAATCCGCATCTTTCATCCAAGTGGCTTTCAAAGCACAGCCACAAATTTTCCCCCAACAGCCTATGCGAAGTGTGTTGTAGTGTAACATAGTGCAAATGTTTTATATGATGCGTTTGGGTGGGGCTCATGGCTTGGCAGTGATTTTATAACCTGGGATTTGCAGCTCAATTTGGGAGGTAGGAAAAAGAGGAGATAAATATTTCTGGGACAAAAAGACTTTAAAAGTTATTTTTTGAGGTTTCTGGAGAGTTTGGAATGTTGGAAATAGTTCTGGAGGAGGTGGATTAGCTGTCAAAGGTGCATGATAGTATTTATTTTGTGGCTTCATGGTTGTTGTCGCATGGATATCTCCTCCACGTGTGGTGTATGTGTGGGAAGGAGCATCTGGTTAACAAGGCCTGAGAACGCAGTGAAGAGATCCAGGCCAGGGAATGAGTTCATTACAACCACTTGGGAGAAGTGCTGGACTCTTGAGAGGCCAGAGAGCCCTGTGGAAATAGCTGCTCTCTGTGCAGCAGCAGCTGTGAAAGCAACTTCCACTGCTGCCAGGAGATGCATGGAGGGGAGCTTAGAAAATACAGCTGGAAAGGTTGTGTACACAGCACTTCTTGATTCGTCTTCCCTCATCTCAAAAATAAGGGAACTGGAAAAGGACTCCCTGAATGGGAAGGATTTGGAGGCATTAGGTGACACTGGAAAAAGTAATGATTGTGAAATCTAGGTCTTGGTGCAATGAGAATAGACACAGCTTTAAGGGTGAGCACATTTGCTACATCTCTAAAGGACTAGGCCTTAATATGGGCAAGGAATAGGAAGGGTTAGCTATGATATTTAAAACAGGGAGAGGAGCAAGGATGCTTCATCACTTGGGAGTGTTCAGTGGCATTGAAAAGCAGAGCACTGAAAGTGAGAGTAAAAAAAGAATTGTTTTATATTGCACATACTTAACCTAAAGGACTTGCTGTTACAGGTAGTTGAATAGTTGAGTTTAGGAGGATACGGAAAAGATTAAACACTTACGTAAATAATGACAATAACCACATTAATAATATATACGATTTGAAATACAAGGTATGTAATGTTTGTGACTTAGGTGCAACACAGACTTCCTGCAGTTAAGAGTCTTTTCCTGTAAACAGGTTATTCTGTCTGTTCTGTCTTCACCTTCCTGTGTAGTATCTGGTTGTTGACAGAGGGAAAAACCTCTAGCTTAGTCTAAAAAGACCACTATTATGGGTTGCTTTTTAGGAAGTTCTGTTTTCAACTTGTTTGCAATGCATATTTAAAAAAGCGGGATAAAATAAGATGCAGGCAGTTGTGTAAAGGGACATGAGAGCATTAATGTCCAGAAGGTGTCAGGGCCATATTACTCCTTGTAATCTGGAAGGTTGTTATAGACCTGTTTTTCAGCTGTTCTGCAACCTCATTCTGGTCAACCAGAACTTCGGATGCCCAGATCTTTGTTGTATGTGTTTGTGCTTGTTTATTTATTTATTTTTATTATTTTGGTTTTTGTTTGTGTCAAGCAAAAGTCTATGTCCACGCTGTTTTAAATTCTGAATGTAGGAACTGTGTGGGTTGCCATTTGCTTTACCCTATTCAACTTCATAATAGCCTCCTTAAAAATAAGGCAGCAAGAACAGAATATAGTACTCTGCATGTGGTCTCATCAGAGCTTTTATGCAGTGCAAGAATAAATGTCCTTTGACTCGGTTCAGTACCCTTTATTTAGACTTTGCAGAATTGTTTGCTTTTTGTTACTGCTTCTAAGTGTTGTACTGAAAAATTTGATGTTCTGCCTGCTCTTTGCGTTCAGATGTTTTCTCTGATCCATGTGCCACAGTGTGACCTTTGAGGGTAGTACTTTCAACAGACCTTTTTGCAAGCCTCTTGCATTTCCCTACATTTGGTTGCACGAGCCATCTGTTGCCCACTGGAAGGTAGGTGCCCTTTGACTCTGACAGCTTTGACAGCCAAAATGAAACTTTGGCAGCCTCCAACCTAGATGTGGAGCTTTCTGCCATTTATGTGGTAGCAGTCATCCATCTCCTGCTCTATCAGGTGACAGGGTTACAATCTGATAGAGTTTGGGGTGTTTTTGCACTGTCCTGTTTGCACTGCTATCAATTTATGTCCAGGTTTTTGCAGTCGTCTCTGTGTAGCTCAGCCTTACATCAGTGCAGAGGTTATTGCACCCTTCAGGCAGAGGTGAAATTTCCAGTTGCGTACCCATAACTGTCAGTTCTCCACCTATTTTTCATGCTTAAAGTGAAAGCCTCACTAATGATAAACTAGTTGCTGCATTTTATACTGAGCTCATGAATTAGTTATGCATTATACATGTAAGCCCAGTTGTATTAATTTAAGGGCAATTCTGATACACTATTTAGAAAGTTACTGCACATCAGGAGACCTGTGCTCAGTTTTTGTTTGCTAATGACTTTGCACTGTGATTTGAACTGACCAATTTAGCTCTTGGGACTTTAATTTTCTCAAGAGCTCAAGAAAAATTCAGCAGTGGAGCAAGAATCCTTCTGATATACAGTAGCCTCTGCTCTGCATTCTTGTCTTGTGATATTTTGGAGAGAAATTCACTGCCTTGTATCGGTGCACACCTATCTCTTCCAGTCTCTTTAGTGAAGAGTAAGATTATGGCTTGAGGCACCATTTTCTCCCTCTTTGTATAGCCTTGGGGCTCCAGCCCTGCTGTGCGCTACGCGCAGTGTCATCTCCTGGGCTGTGACCTGCTCTCTTGTCGCTGACAGTGACTCCAAGTGCTGGCTTGGTTCTTGAATCTGCAGTCTGTGAACTACGCTCAGCAATGCCACCAATGAGCCATGGTGACACTAATAAGGTGTAGGCATTTAAAATGCTTTCTCTGAGTGATCCTGTTATTAGATTTTGTTCTTTCATATATTTCTTCTTGCATTCTTCCCACCTTTTAATTCTGGAAACAATTTAACTCTAAAGGATTATTTTCTTTTCCCCTCCTACAACCTCAGTTGCTTTTTAGAGCTGCCTTTCTCCTTACAAAGTTTTGACTTTTTTCCCTGTCAATAGCTGTTTCTTCCTTTCTTGGAAGTTCATGGGCTCTTTGTGCAAGTATAACAACATATTTTTATAATAAAGTGGTACTCAGAGGTCTCAGAACGGTTAACCAATGTGAAACAGTTGATTGGTTTGAGATATGTGCTAATTATCACAACTGCTGGTCTTCACACTGGAAATTTTTGCTGTATCTTGCGCTATAGCTCATATTTGCTGGTTGGTCTCAATGGTTCCTTCCTCTGTTAAAAAACAGTGACTATCTGTATACCCTAATGTGGATATAGACCATCCAGTGTTAAAGAGCTGCCTAGAGTTTTATCCCCCTCTAGATACTGGGGGATGTGTCCCACATTTTTTCTGAGTCATACTGAATTACTGTTTTGACTCAAGTCAAGGGTTTGTCACATTCATGAGCAGGGAAGTTACTACATGAGGTGGTCACACTTCAAAGTGTGTCTAGCATTGGGGTGTGAGTGACAGCTCTGTGCACCTTTCAGCATTAACCATGTTCCTTGGCGCAAAAAAAAAAATAGTTAACTGGATGCTCCTGCATCTAGTGCATTTGGAAGTCAGTTTAAATACTACATGCACATATAGCAAGAAGGTGATTATGAAGATACACCTGCACAGCGTTTTGTCTGCTAGCTGGGTTTGCTATCTCTTGCCCTACCTGCTGTGCCATTTGTCTTCTTAGAGTAGAAACCCTTCAGGGTAGGGATAGTGCCTGATATTTGACATGGCAGCTGTTGTGCTGCTGCTGGAAACATTTCCTACATAACAATAACCTACTTTATTTGGGAGTCAGAGCTTTCACTTAAATGTTGCTCCCATTGACTACTCCTGATTGACGCTGGCTGTGCTCTTGGTCTGCTGGCTCCGTTTTGGTATGCTCAACATGTGAACAAATGTTTGTACACTTACGTTCTCCTTGGTGCATAAAACAGCCTTCTGAAAAAACATCAGGTGGCCAAAGAGTTGGAGCAGGATGGAGAAGAGCAGAGGTATGATATTAAATTCTACTGTGTAATTAAACAGCACCCCCCTCTGTGCCCCTGAAAAGGAAGAATGAACAATAACATGGAGGCCTTCTGTTTATCTCCTAGCGAAAGGTTTTTTGTTCTTTATTTCTTTCCCCCTTGACTTGCAAGTTAAACTGCTTTTGAATCTCTGATTCAGTATCTTCATGTAATTTAGTGTGTATTTTGGTTTGTGTGTTTTGCTGAAGGGGGTTGGGCTCATCTCAAGCGTTCCATTCTTAAGCTGAAATGCAGACGTCCACAGGCTTTAGCACTAACTCAGGTAATTGGTGCTACTTTCTGCTGGAAGAGGTGGATTAAAGGCCAGGTGCTCTAGTTTGTATAGGTATGTAGTATGCTTATTTGTCATATGCTTATGGAGTTTTTCATACAGAGTTTGTCACCTATGGAATTTACCCAAGGATGTTGCCGTAGCATTTATAGTGCATAGACACATGCATGTGTTTAACACACACACAGATATTTATGTGTACACACAGAATATCTTTGTGTGTGTCCAGGAGAGAGGAATCTGAAGTGTCTCCATAATCAGATCCCCTGTGATATTAGATAATGTAGTAAAAATGCAGTTTGACCTAAAGGAATGATTGGACTAATATTTTTTGACTCTTCTAGTGCTTAAATACATGTTAAAGCTGGAAACTTTTAATATTAGGTTACATTATCTTGCTATTATTGCTTTCTCCACTCAAGACTCACCCTGGAGAGAGCACTTATTTTCAAAATAAAGGGTAGTAAAAAGCACAGCCATTGAAATGAAGAATTTAGATATGTACTCTTGCTATGGTCATACAAATTGTTTTATGTGGATTTTTTTAAGGGTGAAAAGATCTTGGAGATTGCTTGTTGCTCTCAGTAATTACCTGTAACAACATTTTCTTTATTTTTTTCTTCCACTAAATACCTCAGAATTCCAATTCACTTCATTTAAAAACCTGAATCATAGCCTTCTGCTAAATATTTTCTCTTCTCTCAGAATGCCTTTCATCTCCATGCACCAGCAGTTTTTTTTCACAGTTCTCCATACAGTTGAAATGTGTCACTCGTGCCTTGTTGCTTACACTGAAATAGCATTTTACATTATTTTCTTGAGTCTCTATAATTTTAATTTCTGTATACTATTTGAGTAAGCTTTATAGTTTGTAAGGAAAGCCAACAGTTTCCTTGAGATGCATTGAGATGCATAAAAGCCATATTGATTTATATAATGTGTATTCATATTACTGTTACGCAACAGAATTATTACTTGTGGTATCTTTAAATCCCCTTTGAGTTCAGCAAAGTTGCCTGCTGTCTCATACAGGACTTCCTTTGTTCCTACTGACTGAACAGAAAGTGATAGTGATCTTCACAAATTAAATTACACATGCTGTAACTTCTTGCAGAAAAGATTCTGTAACTTCTTGCAGAAAAAAATACTGTCTTTGACTACCAGTAGTACAAGCACTAGTGAAAAATTATCTTTATAGATTTTTTTTAAAGGTCAAAATCTATTTTTTATGCTACCATTGTATTTTCATAAAATGGCATGGCTCTTGCCTTATTAAATGTTTGTTAGTGGTAATATTAAACAATCCTTCTCTTTATACCATAAAACAAAATATCAATGTACTTGGTTTTAGCCTTTTTCATGGAAGAAGGGCAAATTGTTTCACAGACTAGTGTTTCACAAAAAAAAAAATGTGTATGACAGTTTTCTCATATTTCTGTGTGTCGACATGGAATCTTCATCATCTTTAACATCATGGCAGCTTAGAATTATGAGATAATACAGAATTTTCAATTTGTGTATGGTTGTGATTGTTGTGCTAATACTATACCATGGCTCTAGTAAGTGGTGTTAGTTACTCACCTGTATTGAAACAGCCCTGTGGTATTTAGTCTGGCTTACCCTCTACTACCCTGGCTTTTTGGAACCATCTGAAAAACAGTTTTTTGGAACTGTTGCTCATCCCTGGATCAGGAGACTAGGACATAAGCCTAGGGACAGAAAGCATGCAAAGACTTGAAGGCCCAACCCTTCAACTTCAAGAAGACTGACCTATGAACTGCTTATGGACTTGGAAGATGACTTAGCAGCTGTATTTTATTTATTATTGTTATTTGTTTATGTCTAGGGCAATGCTAATGTAGGTGTCCCAGGCAGGGAAGAAGGCCCAGTGCACAGACCTTTGAAATCCAGATAAATACAAAATACCAGAAAATGTTTTGTATAGGGGTGGTGTTATTGTGACACATCCTTGGAACAAGGAACCTAATTGGTGCTAGTTTATACAGTCTGCCATGTGCAATATTCTTAACATTTGCGTACAAAAGAAGTTCTGGTAGGACTAACAGGGTCTAACATGTGCTTTTAGGTCATTAATTTAGCCTAAGCTGCTTAATTCATGAAAGTAAGGAAGGTAGGTTATTACATGTACATGTAATAGAAATGTACATGTACATGTAATAGAAAAGCTCTTAAAGTTGGGTAATTGGCATGGTCTTAGACATTTATACAACATTTTAGAGTTTATTTAGCTGTTCTGCAGCAGATTTAGCCACTAAATCTGTTATCACATGATAAAATGTGTATTCAGCCTGGCTGCTTATGATGCATGTCAGTGTGTCATATAGTTTTAAAATAATACAACAATATCTTTAAGTATTATTGCACATTTGTGTTCTTACTACTGGCCTGGGATGGCATTTTGCTATCAGTGTGAAAATTAGTGCAAAAGCTCATTTATGAAAGCAACGTGTCCCTGGCATGCTTATGAGAGAATGAAATTGAGGTGAAGAGTTGTGAAACACGTAAAATGCAGAATTGAAGAGGACTAAACTATGCTGATGCTTCGAGTTCACTTAAGTCAAAGGCAGTAAGTCAGTAAAGGGAGAAGGGAGAGAAGGCTTTTCCTGACTTTTTTCTTAGAGGTTTTTCTAAGAAAGCAGGGAAAAGTCAGAATAAGAAGGAACTTCTGTGGGCAGTAAGCAAAGAGAAGGTAAGTGTGTAATGCATGTGAGATGGCTAGAGATGAAGCTTAGGGCTAAGTTTTTGGTGAAGTTTTTGGTCTCTAAGAAAAGCTTGGATACTGCATAAGTTAACTTCTACCCTCAGAGCGCTTTATTCTTCCTGCATGATATGGCCTACGTGCCTTTGCTGCTTTCTTAGAAGTGGGCCATATTCAGAGGAGGAATTTGTGTGTTTTCTTGGCTGAGATTTCCCACAGAATTTATAAGAGTGTGGCAATGCCATTTTAATGTAGACCTCTTTGAAGATTTAACTGCTTTATGCACTTGCTTAAACTCCTCTAGATGCATGCAGCAAGAGCCGAGGTGTAAATTAGGCTTCTTTCCTCATGCTTTGATTCATTGCACATATTTCCCTGATATCCAAATGAGTCTAAATTTGCATAACTTCAGAAAGGGTGAGAATGCACCGCTCAGTGCCTTAATGCGCCTGGTGTTTCTGATTTTCCCTTGAGTGCATTTGAGTAGCAGCAAGGTGCTTGAGTGAAAGACATCTAACTGAGCAGCAGCACTTGTGTAAGAGGCTTTTTCTTGCTTCTGAATCAGACCCACTGCTTTTGTTACTGTTTGCCAGCTCTTCAGACAGATACGTGGCAGCCCGTGAGCTCCAAGGATACGAGAAAAGGAAAATGCTTTTTGTATAATTGATCATGGGATTAATTGGCACCGAAAACTCTGGGCTGCTGCCAAGAAAGGCTGTTTATGTGGTGAGGGAGGAAGGGAGAAGGGTGGAGCTTTGGAAATCTAGGAATACCCTTAGCTGTCGGATCATAGGAAAGAACTCATAAAGTTATTTTGGCTGTAATTTTAATTCAGTCGACATGCAGAATTCTGATTCTCAGCGACATCCTGAGTAAGGAAATGGGAGGTAGCAAAGCAGAGAAGGCACCGCAGAGAATGCTGCGTGCCTTCTGTTTCCAGTGTATGGCAGGAACAGCTGCCTTTCCTTGCAAAGGAAAGTGTCTGTGCTGCTTGGAGCCTGCCAGTCACCAAAACCCTGCTTCCCAGCTCCAGTTTCCCATAGTGGAAATTCTGCCTCAAATTCCAAGTCTCATGGGAGCCACTTTGCTGACTGACAGCTCTACAGCACAGGAGCCGAGGGCAGAGAAGAGAGTGGGGAGTGCAGGACTCTTGAACATGGTTGCAGGACTGATGCATGAGGAATAGACCAAGGAGCCTATCCTAACAACAGCTGGAATACTTATGACTTGCTCTGGCCAGCTTAGTGCATGCACTTGCGCCTCCTCGTATATGCTGCTGGGCAGTACTGCCTGTGCAGAACTGCTGCTTTGCAGTTCTTTTAAGTGGCTGCGTGTGTGGCGGGCAGAGCCCTCACAATCTAGGCAAGTTTGAGTCAGCTGAGCATGACTGTCAGCTGTTGCAGCTGGCCCCTTGTCTGCTCATATACAGATGGGGCAACCTTGTTTTCTGCTTTTTGGAGCGGGGCAGGGCAAACTCAGTATGAACTCATTATGGGGTTTGTTGGAAGACAGTGTTGTGTCAAAGTAGCTGTTAATATCTTTGAAGTGATTCTTTACAAAGCGACTTTGCCAAAGTGAGTAAGAGTTTTACAGAGCGTCCTGAAGTGTTATTACTGCTCAAGTTTGCTCTCTGTCATGGTATTTGGTTGGTCTTCATCCATCTCTTGTGTTTCATTTGTTTTTTGTGTTTCATTCATGTGTTTCATTGCAGTTTTTTGATGCTGTCTTTATGAAACAGACTCTATCCACATAGGCACCTTTAAGTGATATAGACCACTTGTTAAATGAAGAATATCATAGTATTTTCTTCTCTTGTATTTCCCAGTGTAGGGCTTTTGAGGTTTAATCTTTCCATGATTTGATTGTTGTTATTCTGGCATGGTGTTGGTAGGGATTGATATTCAGGCAAAGAGTGACATGAGTCATTCTTGATTCGAGTGCCTTATTTTTAGTTACTTTTGCTTATAAGATATTTCAAACAGAGGCCATTTTATTTGAGCATAAAAGATTTGTCCAGTAAGTTATTAGCAGGAGTGGAAAATGCTTCAATGAAAGTGAAAGGCATTTAAGAATAAAACTGTCAAGGTAGCTAAGATTAAAGAGACAGTAGTCTCTTTAATCCCATGATTTCAAGTAGCTCTTGAAATCATTTTGCAGAATTTCTGAATAAGTTTTTAATATGTTTTAAATGATTAAGCCTGAAGAATATTTGAAATCTGATTTATTTATCAATGCTCATCCAATTTGTTCCCTTTCAATTTTCTCAGTCTACCTATTGAAAAGTACTAAATTTCACTGCATGATTTTCACTTTTAAATGCTGAACAGATAATATTTAGGTTAAAATTGCAGATCTGTGCTTTTTGGTTAAACGAGATTGTTACTGATGCCGTTTCTGAAATAATGACGACTGTTCTGCGTGTGTCTCTGGGGCAGTGAGCTGTTCAGGTTATGAGCTACTTTGTCCCCTTAGCCTGCTTGATAAGATGTGTCATTAGCTAAGATCCTAGAGCCTGCTTACTCCTGACATCTATTGAATGTTACGTTGTTGCCTGTGTCTTTCCTCATCCTGCAGTTATGCAGATGGATATTTTGTGCTTTTGTGAAGCCTTGCTGAGCCAGCGAGGTTCTCTGTGGATTCATATGCCAGGCTCTGCAATGGTGATTACAAGGTCAGGCCCTAACTGTAGCCATCTTGGAACCAAATTATAGATCCTTCAGTATCGGGCATCTTTGAGGCCATTTGCAGCTGTTTTTGGAGTCAGTTTGTGTTTGAAGGACATTTTTAACATGATGGTTTTTACTCTACATGAAGTTCTCATGGTTCAGCAAGAAATTTTTACTTGAGTATAACTTTGTGCTGTAAGACTTAAGAGTGAAGGGCTTCCCTGAATGTACCAGGTTGCAAGCGGTTAGTAAAAATATTAGTTACTCACACAGCCTGAAAAATGAACTGAAAGAATATACCTTAGTTTAGTCTTTCTAATTTTGCTTTGAGAGATGCTGCCGATCTCAGGGAAGCTATTTGCTGATCAGTTATGCTCACAGGTACCGTGGGCACAATTCTTTGCTTGAAAGAAGTCAAGGCAAGATTGACATTTTATAGGCTTCATTAGTGCATAAAACATTGAGTAATTATTGGTGCCTTTAGTGTCACTGCGCAAGTGATCACTGTGTAGCACTGTTTAAAACTTGCCAAAGAGCTTTAGGAGCGTCTTTTAATAGCGGTACGTGCAGTGTTCCTCTGAGCAGACAAAAGCAAACGCCAACGCTTTTGCCTTAGCTTAGCCTGGTTGTGTCAAGGAAGAGATGGCCTCTTGATTAAATCCAGATTGAGCAGCTTCCTGTTAGCATGCAAGCTCAGCCCACAAGGTCTTATTCTGAAAGTCTGTTATTGAACTCGTCTGCCAAGTCCTTTTACTTTTAAACTTGCAGGCAGGGTTGCAAAAATAATACAATCTTTGAATGTCTCTTAAAATGACTTCTAGCACTTTAATGTTTTGTTGACAAATTCAGTTTTTCAGGGTTTAGCACTCCTGTTTTTTTTATTTTATTTTTGTTAAACATTCAATGTAATGTCTTGATGAAATTCCAATTAAAGGAAACTTTTGTCCATATACTAATCTTGGAAGCACATTCTTCCCATGTCTAGCACATCTTATCACTGGATGAGAGATTTTATACACAGTGAAATCAGAATATGACTTTAATTTAATATGTTAGGACAGAGGGAGTGGAGGCCAGGCTGCTTTTCCAGTCCAGGACACTGTGGAGCTGTGGCTTATATGAAATGGTGTCATATGAAATGGTGTCATTTTACAGGTGAGATGTAGTGACATGTTTCCTTGCACCTCTGCTTACCCACAGTGTCTGTATTTATGATGTGTTGAGGTGTTCCTTGTGTCTTGATCCAGTGAGATGCTCCAGGCTATTCCAGAGTTTCCGTCAGACACAGAGACTACTTTTCTACCAAAAAAGCCCAAAACACTGTGAGGTACTGCTAAAAATAAATTATAACTTGCCATGATCTTTAAAGGTGATGAAACTATTACCTGCCACTCTCTTTCCCTAACTGATCTGTTTTGTATGCAAACAGCAAGCAGTGTTTTAATGTTACATCCAAATTTGTTGGACACTGTTAAGTTAGGAAATAAGGTCTCCTTGTGCAAGAATTGCAGAGCTTTAGACTAATATTAAAGAGGTTTATATTTTTCTAAGAGAAGAAAGGATTTCTATTGTATGTGGTTTAGGACCACTAGAAGGTAGCGACACAAGTGTGCAGTGCATGGCTTAGCAGCTCTTCAGTACTTTGTGAATTAAATTTTTGGTGTATTGCCAATATGCCCTGTGTAATCACTAAAAATTTATTAGTGTTTTTTTTTATGTCCTCAATCTAGTATCAAGGTATTTACATTTGGAATATTATTATCCTTGCTACTTCCAACTTATGTGTTATTAGGTAAATTGTGGAGTAAACCTTTAATCAAATGGGCCAACATTCACTCCTGCAAGTATTTCTTCACATGAGTTTGAGGAATGTGGTCAAGAAACGATGGAGAAGCCCAAAATATGGCTATGGTAAAATATTGTTACTTACAAAGGAGCCTCTTAATCCAGTGTTGATAGTCCAGCACCTCTATGAATAATGTCTCAAAATTCAAACCCCAGAAGAGTTGTTAAATCATAAATTATGACTGTGAGGCTTATATAAAAAATGGCCTAATGATATACCATTACTGTTTGTGTATCAGGATACACCAGAAGCACTTCCCCGGAGGAAGGGAAGGTTGTGATTCAGCACAGATGAGAGCTCATGGCAAGTGCGGCTGTGCAAGGTCTCTGCTGTGGAGTTGTGCTGCAATGGAAATGGGACAAACTCCAGCTTTATTTTGAGATTTCAGGAGAATTGATGATGCAGGGACTAGACTGTGTTCTCTGTTCTTGGCTAGGACAAGTTTATTTCCTGCAGTGTGTGTATTTGTTAGTGTGTGTGTTTATTACCGCTGTAACTGTTGGAGGTAATGGGGCAAGTGCATCCTAGCACATCTGCCTCGAGCGGGAGGTGTGATACATCGATCAGGTTGGTCCCCACTAGCCCCAGTATTGGCCATTTTTACACTAGTTCTCTTGACCATTTTTTTTACCCATGAATAGGCAACTGGAAAGATGAAAAAATAATTCTGTTAGATTGCTGTTGATGTTTTCCTTTATATTCCCTTTTTAAAGGCTTGTTGTCATACACACTTTGAAAATTAAATGCTTAAAGTAGTCCCAAGTGTTATTTGTTGAATTGTCCTCTAGACAGTGATGTAATTTAGATAACATGTCTTGTTATTTCAGTTGACATGAAACAACCTGTAAGCAGTAAAACCAAATGCTGGGGAGGGAAAAAAAACACAACCTCCCCTCCCTTCCCCACCAAACCTGAGATCTGTCAACAAATATGGTATCTAAATGGAAATTGAAAGAGAACTAAAGGAAATCCAAAAGGTCACAGTGGCAGGTTTGCAATAGAGCTTTGACAGCTTCCTTGCAAAAAATATTATGAAATGTTTCATGACCAGACGTACTCATGACCTTAGATTTTGTGCATCAAATCAAGTCTTGAACTTCACCAACGGAATCAAAGTGTTCTGATAATAAAGCTATAATCACTCTTAGTATTTATTCAGAAATTAAATGGCACTGAACCCCCAATATTGTTTCCTCTAGCAACCTGATTCTTGGAGGGATAATGTATTTTTTTACATAACAACATATTGTAAGATATACTGTTATGTAAAACAGCATATTGTGACTTGATAGCAGTCGATCTAAAGTGCTTTGTGAGCATGTCAGACATTTTAAATAAAGGTAAACTTTCTAAAAGAACTCTTATCTGATAGAGCATTTGCTTTTAGAGAGACAAAAATCAATAGAATAGCTTAGTAAGTAGAGAGAGACTCAGCTAGAGAAGTACCCTGTGAAAAGACAAAGTTTAATCTGTTTCACAGTGACAGCTGTGTGAAAAGTCTGGCTTCTTTCTGATTTTTGTTCTTTCTATTTTAACTTTGTAGGTTGAAGGGGACCAGTTACCTCCAGGACATACTGTCAGCCAATATGAAACATGTAAGATCAGGACAATAAAAGCTGGAACTTTGGAGAAGCTTGTGGAGAACCTTCTCACCGCTTTTGGGGATAATGATTTTACCTATATCAGTATCTTTCTGTCAACCTACAGGGGTTTTGCTTCTACTAAGGAAGTACTGGAACTTCTCCTTGACAGGTAAGAGTCAGGAGAGAGTGCAAACTGAGCCTTTTTTATTTAATGGAGGAGGGAATTACCAGGAATTTTGGAAAATGACATTTCAGCATAAATATAAAGCATAATTACCAGGCATATAAAGCATAAATATAAATAACAGCCTTCTGCTCACAGCTCTTATTAAAACATAGTTACCAGACTGGATGCACCTGGCTGCTGAGGAACTAAGCTGGGACCTGCACAAGGAAATTAATGTACCTCTTTTCCCCTCAAAACTCCAGTGCATGTGCTGCAAAGTCATACCTAGAGGAGATTTCAGGCTATCAGTATTCTTATATGTTGCTGGGTACTATATTTTCAAGACCTAATCTTCTGTTTGGGGTCTGCTGATTTGAATAGAGACTGGACAAACCTAAGTAAAACCATCTCCTAGTATTACTTCACCTGAATAGCAGGCAAATTTTTGCTCAATGCTGTAACAACAGCTTCTCTGGTAAGACTGTTAAACTGCATCTGTTCTATCTGTATAAATGCTTAGAAGACGCAACAGTAGCTGAATTTTAACTCAATCATAACTAGGTCTTAGGTGATCTTGTTTGAAGAGCATGTTATCTGTTGTATTTTCAAAATCAAATGCTGCACATAAATAGTTGTTCTGGTGTAAAATAGAAGGCTAACTTTAGAAATCCTAGGGTTTAATTTTGGCTCTCCCGCTAGGTACATATGGAACAAGGCATGTTTAAGCTGTCTGTGCCTCTCACTCATATCTGAAAAGGAGCATAATACTGCTTGCCTCATAGGAATGATAGCGGCTCAATTAATACTGATGGCGAAATGTTTAGCTGCCAGGCCTGCTGTGACTGTAATAACAACTGTGGTTGCTCAAGCAGAGTAACTGAGAGAACTTCACAGCCAGGTAAGATGTGAAATGAGAAAAATAAGCCATCCTGGGGAGCATACTGCACAGTTAGATTTGCTTCTGTGAGCATTACCTCTCAGTGCATGCCAACTCTGATTGACAATGTGTAGATACAGAGAACAAAAAGTGCTGAGAACACATTTTTCTGAGTGTGTAAATCTTTCTGAAAGTTTGTTTTTCATTTTTATTTTTCTTTATTCTGTTTTGGAGATACCTATTTCTAGAGAAAATAGGAAGGGTCACCAAGTTGATGTTAATTACAGGAACTTAAAGCCAAGCTGACTCTCAAAGTGACAACGTCTCTTGAGAAACTTCTGTTCTGTAAATCTGCAAATTCAGAAATAACTGTTGTTTTCATGTATACTGTCCCTTTCAGCTCCTAGTGATCCTGTATGATGCATTTTAATGTTTGTGAAGATAGGTATTTTGCAGAGAACTTTACAATAAAAGTTTGCATTAAAAAAAAAAAGCAATAATATTTTTTCCAGTTATGCTTTTTGCCCAGAATGGGTGTTTTAACTATTATTTCCCTAACAGAGCATTTTGTTGCTTTGTGTCTGTGGGTACCCAGATGACTCATTCATGTCTTTTGGGGTTCTCCTGTATTAATTGGCTTTACATCTTTCTATAATCAGTGAGAACTTGAGAGGCTCAGATAATCCAAATTGGTAGTTAAAGATGTCTCTAAACCTGATAGTTCTGTACAGACTCATCATTTCGATTAAAGACTTTTTCCAGGCTTTCACCTGGTAGACTGGTGAGCAGAAATGCAGAGATGTGCTTAGTCAAAGGGAGGGTGCAGGTTTTGCCTCGCAGAGACTTGGAGTTTGACCTGTGTTTTACATGTCTGTATCCAGTGGCTTTTGCTGTCCTTAGGTGATGGATAATTTATATCTTGCACTTAGCTAATTCACCTAATTATAAAGATCGCCATGCATTTGATAGGCAAGTCTAGAATCTCTTTATGAAATCCATTAACCTGGGTTCATGCGGAGCATATAGTGGTTTTGGCGAAAAAGAAACCTTGGTCCTAGGAGGCTATGCCAGGTCCTTCATGGAAGCTCTTTGGTCACTGCCAAGCTCTGGAAAGGGGCTCCTGCCTTGGTCGGCTGGCCCATTTCCCTGTTCCTGTGTGGAGGATGCAGCTGGCAAGTCCAGCCCTGGCACAGGCTGGGCCTGTTTGCCTGGCCTTCACGGGCACTCCGGGTGCTGCAGCCAAGCGCTGCTCCCTGCTGCCTCTGTGCCACCGAGAGGCGAGCTGAGCTCTGGGCTGGGCTTTACCAGCTGCTGCTTTTCCAGCTTTGTCCCTTGATAAGGGAGCATCAGTTTACAAAGTTGTCAGTTCTGTGCTCTAATGAATACTGAAATAATTAAATAATATCCATGCAACTGAGAATTGAAGATTTTTAAACTTGCTGTTGGGGCCAGAGGAGTAAACTGTTATAAGGCAGTCCATCCTACAATCATTTAGCCTACTAACAGCTGTGCTGGTTTTGTGCGTTTCATCACTAGCCGTTAAAGTGTTGAGACTCATACGTTCCAGCAGGCTATGCGAGGATGATGAAAAAGTGTTTTGGGAATCTTGCTTCATCACTCAAGTTCTGTTAATGGTTCTGCTTCTCTGTTCTTTCCCTTGGAAAAAAGTATAATAAAAAAATAGAAACCTGCAAGATTAGTGGGACACTAAGATTATAAAATCAGATCCTTAAAGATGATTAAATTAGGAGGGGGGAAAAAATTCAAGATCATGGTGAAGTTTACACATATGCTACAGTTTCTGCTTACATATCGCTTTTAAATGTATGGCTTTTTAAAAATAGCCTAAAGAAAGTAATTACTCAGACTCTGAGAACCATTGATCACGAGACACCAAAACTCTTTAGGCTCCTGCAAAAATCCTAGTTTAATGCAGTAAAGGTAGCTGTAAATTGCATTCGTGGTGCCATTTAGCTCAATTAACTCTGCAATTAAGTTTTTAATATTTTCATATCTAGGAATTAGATCTGTAACATTATAATTAGGTTGCAGTACAAAAGAGGTGGCAAGTCTAATTTCTGAGTCTGATTCAATATTCCCTAAATTTTCCCAGGCATGCAGGAGAGGAGGAAAACTAGTAGGAAGCAATAATTGCAACAAAATTGAGCAGATAGGACTTGCTGCTTCATTGCCGTTGAAAATGTGTGTGCAGGTGTCTGCAATGGGTTTCGTTTGGGTATTCAGACAGATAATGGGAAAACTGATACCCTTCTCTGAAAAATGAGGCCCTTGTTATTCACAGCTGTGTTGGTGATTTGAGGAGAAGGATCCAGGAAAGGTGGAGTCTTGTGTGCTCCTGTGTGTCCTTGCAGGTTTCTGGGCTGCCTGACCTTGGCTCCATTATTCCCACTTTTCCCAATAAATGATAGAATTCCCAGGAAATCTTCAGGGGTCACCTCTCCATTTCTCACTTCCTCCCTCCCTTACAAACCGTATCAGTGAAACATAGGAATCCATGGATGAGTTTCTCTTGTTCTGCTGGATTTGGAGCATGGGACATTTTGGCCAAGAAAGGTTGAGATGCTTTTGCCTGAGTGGCAGAGACAAATACCAAAGCAGCTGCCATGCTTAAGAAACGCTGATGTAGTGGGTCAGGAAAAGGAGAAAAAAAAAAAAAAAAAAAAAAAAAATAAGCTTTTTACTGTGTATGCGTAATTCAGAATATTGTATTTTTCTTAAATGAGTCTGCATCGTGGTAAGATTTTGTGAGATCTTTGTGAGATCTTCTAACCATTTACCTACCCCAGTTGGGCCCTTACTCTGCTAAAATAAGCGGTGTGTGAGGTTTTAGAGCCATTAGGAGTTCAGGGGAGGCTTTGGAGACTCTGCTGCAATTCCCTTGTCTTCTTGAAGCTGGAGAGGAGTTGATGACTTTGTGCCTTGTAGAGCTAAGGAGACATGCATGCTACTTGTGCTGCCTTTAATCCTCCTCCCATTGCGTAGGAGAGCAGCAAGCTGTGTCCTCCCAAAGCTAAACACACATGGATTCAGTTGCTTCCCGGTGTTGCACTTGCAGTGTTTCCGACTCCCACATCCCGTGCTAGCAGTGTCACCACAGCAACACACAAACCGACTGCGCAAGGAGAGAGGCCTCTGAAGGTGGATTCTGCCCTGTGGTGTGGGGAATTGCAGAAAGTGTCCAGGAAAAGCAGTAAATTGTTAATATAAATCTTTCTAAAGTACTTTCTTTAATATTTCTCTCAGTATACTGAGATTGTGTTACTTGCTGTCAGAGAAACTTTAACATTCTTGTATATTTACAAATCTGCCCAAATTAAACTTTTGCCCTCTATTAAATCTGAGCCTGAAGCCCTATTTATTATTTTGGTTGTATATAGATTTTCTTTCAGCATAGAGAAGTGAACCTAAGCATAATCTTACATTAAATTTTAGAAAACAAAATAAATGCAGGATTTAGGACAGTAAATTTAAAAGTGGGAAGAAGCTTGTATTTTAAAAGCTATTTAAGGGTAGTTGGACATTCACATCTCCTCAGTATTCATGGAAGTTTGACATCTAAATGCACTACACAACTTTGAAAATCTGCCAAGTCGTTAACACTGTAAATTCAGATATTTGTGTGTGTTTAGGAGAAGTTGGTAGGGAAGTTGAAAGGGGGGGAAAAAAAAGTTATTTCAGCATTTTGATGTGGAAATGTTAGAAGCTCTTGGAGTGAGGAAACAGGGCCTGAGAGGCCTAGGAGGATGCAAGTACCTCCCAAGAAGAAGGGAGTGGACATTGTTTGAAGGAGGAGCTAGAGCTGGAAAAGCTAAAATAGCACAAGGACAGCAAGCAAGTTTGTTCTACTTTTTCAGTTCTTTTCTATTACTGGAGGATTGCTCGATAGAGTGTAAACGAAAAGTAAAAGGGAAGAGAGTATTGAAGGAATGGGCTTGAGTGGGAAGTGGGCAGGGTAGGAAAGAATACGCAGCTCTCCAAAAGCTGGAAGAGTCTCGTAATACCTGTACTGTTTTATGCAAGTCAGGGGGTGGGAAGATCAGTCAAACCTGAAGAAGAATGAACAAAAATCCCCATGCACCAGAGTATCTGCCTTTGCTATTTCTGTTTTTACTGGGTCTGGAGTCCCAGCTAGCTCTCAGTGAACCCACAGTGAAAATTTGGGTAAGGAAATCTGCTGTATCCAGCCTTTTTCAGGGTGTGCGTGCTGTTTTTCATGCTCCATTTGCATGAGGAATGGTCCAAGCAGCTCACTCTCTCATCCTTTCCCCTAGGCTGGTGGTCTCTGGCCATTACTAGAGCTTCTTCCCTTGGCAGAAATATTCAGCTCAAGCCCTTTGGTTTTTAAGGAGCTTCTTAAGAGTGGGTCCTTCAGTTGGAGAGCCATAGGTTTTAGGACCATAACTTGATATGGCATCTTGCCCACTTCTGTTGCTGTAGCATCTCTTCATTCCTCTCTTGTTTTCCTATACACCAACTAATTTATCATCATGACCTCAGTTGTGATTTTATGTGTGGTTATAATTCAAAACACAGTGTGATTCTTACAGGTTATCTGTACTTTCCATTATTTACTGCTTGTTTTGACACTTGTAGGCTGTCAAACCCTAAATAAGAGTTTTGTTTGGGAATTCAGCAGGGAACCATCTTTCCTTCTTTTCCCTAATAATTTAAAGGGCACTTTCTTTGCTCCTCTTCCCTTCCCTTGGCAGAAATGTTTTCAATTTTTCAGTATTTAAATATTCAGAACCGAGCATTACATTCTGCTCTCATTTGCTTAGTGAGCTCCTTTCATTGGAGTCTGTAACTTCCCAAACACCAAGGGAGGCTAAAAAGGACTGTGGGCTCCAGGATCCTTTTGTTTTGCATGTGCCTCTTTGTCTCTAGCGCGTTCGGGCCCGCGCAGAGTGAAAGCCTCTTTGTCCGCCTCTGGGCCGGTATGCAGTGTGCAGTAATGCTCCTCTTTGCATCACGTGTGTCATTAACTCCTCCTAACCCGCCTTTAATGCCCCGTTGTTCATGCAAAGCTGGCTCAGGAAGAGAGTGGCCAACGTTTGGCAAGACCGGGAAGTCTTGCATGCTCCTCAACTTTGGTACAAAATTGCCTGCTTTTTATTACTATTTTATTGATTTATATCTCAAAAACCAGCATGTGCATCTCTGGTGGGATTTAGATGCAAATGCCTAACATTCTGCAAATACCTCTCTGCTATTTCACAGAGTACTGGCAGAATGATACCATGAGTCATCTCAATAAATCTTCCTGTAAGAGCTAATGGCAAATTATGAGAGATGAATATAAAAATCTCACTGTTATTCAAGGATGGAAGTTTTCCTTGAATGTGTCTTTCAGCGGGAGGGAAAATGTCCTTTTTTTTTCATTAAAAAGTGTTTTGGTTGGGTTACCTAGCAAATGACTGTGGGGAGTGAAATGCTCTCCCTTGAGCCATAAGAGAGGAGCAACCCTTGTGTTCACGTGTGTGATGTACATCTTGGTCGGGGACAATATACAGGCCTGGTAAAAGCAAGTGCAACTGTGGAAAGCAGTAGATTTTAAAATCAGTGGAAACAGGTTGAGTTGTATCCCCTAGCTGAGCAAAGTGAGCTCTCTGAGGTGTGTGGCAGTAGGCCTTTCTTACACCTCCCCCAGTTTAATAAGTATTTGAGAGTATGGCTGAGCTAAGAGAGGCCAGAGATGGCAAGTGGTGGATTCAGGCAAGCAGAGGGTTGGAAAGCAGGTATTCCTTCAGTTTTGCAACTTCAGGAGCACTGATCTCAGTGAAAGGAGCCTGGGTAGGGTGTGAAAATGCTTGGGAAAATATAGGAGAAAGCACAAGTGCCACTGCAGCACCAGAAAAATTCAGAGCAAGATTGACAGACGTTCTTGCACCAAGTAACAACTTACTCTGTGAATGTTACACCGAGTAAGGTGTTATCCACTGTGCCTAAAATTAATTTTTACCCCATTGTCTGTTCAAGTAGACATTTTCATTTTTATCTAGAGAGACTTTCAATTTTAAGAGCCCCTTACTTCTAATAGTTCTGTTTACTTCTGTAGACCTGTAGTGCCAGTAGAACAGCAGTATCAATTTGATCTAGCTGAGAAAAATTTAAGCTGTTAAAAACATAAGAGTCTGCAGGATTTTATCCATGCCCTCCCCCCCTACTCCACTTCAGACTGGTTAAATAAAATCCTGACATTCTGGAAATCTTCACTACTGACCCAGGAACTCTCACCTAGTTGCAGCAGCGCATTGGACAGGCTGAGCTGCTGTGATTTCCTTCTCAGCTTTGGATAAATTGTGGTAACAATTTATCATTTTTGTTGTGTCTCTGTGCAATGTAGAGGTGCCAGACTAAATTTTCAGTGAGCTGTCTCAGATAATGCAAATAACTTTACCATAGTATTTTCAAGGTTAAACAAGCCCAAACTGACTTCTTACAACTGTGGCTGCTTTGCTTCATTTGGGCGGATTAGCGGCTTAGTTTGGGTTTGCTTTGTATATGTGGCCAATTTGCAAAAGAGAACAAGATTGAATTCAATTGCACTAGTTACTTTTCTTTACAGATCTGTGATATAAAGCTGTAGGCTGATATCTTAGAGGAGTTTAAAACTGCCATCTCTTCCTTCTGTCCTCTGAAATACCATTTGTTATGGTTCTGCCATGACCCCTCTGTGGACAAGCCAGCAACCCATGATATTTTCGTTATCTTATCCTGCTTGAACATATCACAAACACTTAAAGACTCATGCATGCACTTGCTGTGTTCACTATGTTCCAATTAACTGCAGGTGCCTGACAAGCAAAAATATCCAGGCACACAGAAATGTATGTAAAATCAGCTTGCCCTATTCTGGACTGGGAGTAGCTGTCCTTCTTCCTTAAAGCTGGCTGTAATGAACCATTAGATTCTTTACGGAGCTGTGTGTGAAACAATGAACATCCCGATTGAAAGCAGGAGCGCTTGCCTAATCCTGCCTCCGAGGCAGGAGCATTCCATGCGGAGGTGACAGTCTCCTCTCTGGGGCTGGAGCTGTGCCTGTGATTGCCTCTGTCCTGATGGTATTTTCACTCTGCTGCGAATCACTAACGTCAACCGTGCCAGCGGTGTGGGCAGAAGTGTTTGCCACCGAGGTAGCTTTGTTTCAGATAACACCTGGAGCTGGAAGGAATGACAGATACTAGCAAAGTGAACTGAGGAGGAGAAAGGGGTTGATTCAGCCTCACTGCATGCTGGAAAATTGCTCTGTGAAAGGATGGAGTGAAAACTAGCAACATCCTGGAGCTGTGAGCAAAGAAACTCTATTGCTTTGTCTTATGTGCAGGCGAAGAGGAGTTTGTATTTCACATATGCAAACAAGCTAGGTTTAAATATATTGTCTCTCTCTCTAGTATTTTTTCCTTCTGAATGAAGAAATACTCAAGTGTCTGGCCCAACTGTGAGATTACACATTTAGAGTTTGCAATAAAAGCACTCTCTGATTGTTTGCAATAATTGTATAAAACTTATTTGGCCTTTCTTATTCAGTAGATGTTGCTCTAAACACCCATCTCATTCTTTAGGTATGGAAACCTGGAGACCTCAAGCTGTGAAGATGATGGGAACCAGAATTCCTCCGGGTCCAAAACAGTACTCAGGAAGTAAGTGTGGCTTTTTACCCTGCAGTGAACCTCAGTCAGAGCTGTTGCCATAGGAGGATGTGGGGAGAGCAGCTGTTGTTTCCCTTGGAAAATACATGATGCTCTTTGCTTGCTGTTCAAAAGACCCAGTATCAACAGTCTGTAACACATCCGCAGTACAGCCCTCAAATCCTTCCATCAAGGGAGATGGTCGCAGAGGTGAACGTGATGAACACTGCTAGACCTGGGTGTTGTTGACTAAACATGCAAGGGGTATTTGTTTTCCTTGCCTAACTTATCTACAGCAGTAAATGGTTATTGCTTTTAACTGATTTTATTACAGCAGTGTCCGCAGACCAGAGCTAAGATTGTATTGTGCCTATGCAAGTATCTACTCTGTCTCACATGATTTATAGTGATGCTTTTAAAGCTTAAATTTTGATGCCATCCTATGTTACAAGAAAATTTGCAAAACTATCTTAAAATGTTGCTTAAATGAAAAGGTGGCTTGATTATTTTATTAGTGTCATGTGCATCATTAGTATCACATTACATTTTATCTTAATACACTGGATGTAAAGGGAATGCTAGGTCATCATTCGTTCTTTGGCATCTCTATCATCTGTGGCTTGCATGCACTGTGGCAATAAAAAGTAGCTGAGTGGTTATATTTGATTACAGTATGTGGAGGCACCAGATCCTTATCAGCATTGCTCAGGATTGTGGGTTTTCCTATAATTCTGTCACAGCTTCTATTGGTTGTGAAAACCTTAAATAAAATCTGTTATACTGATTTGACAAAGGTGTGATGGAAGATGAAGCCTTAAAACTTAGCTTCCATTTGTTTGAAATAGAGGAAAAGAAAAAAAAAAAAAAAAAAGGAAATAAAACAAAAAAAACCCACCTTTTTTTCTTCTATCACATCTAATGCAGAGTCCAGCCAGGAAATAGGAGAAAACTGCTGCAGTATTTTTCTCATTCCTAGGATTTAGATTAATGTGACAATAGCATTGCATGTTTACTCATGTTTACAGTATTGGGATCTGTCCTTCGCATTACTTGTTTCTGTGATGTCCTGTGTGCTGGCATAGCGGGATCTAAGTCTGGCTTGGAATGATTCCAATATCCTGAATCATAGAATCATAGAATCACAGAATGCCTAAGGTTGGAAGGGACCTCTAGAGGTCATCTAGTCCAACCCCCTG
>JAWLRI010000980.1:514457-535706 GCA_034781795.1 Crypturellus tataupa | reverse complement strand
GCAGCTCCACATCCCTCTTGTACTGTGGGGCCCAGAACTGGACACAGTGCTCCAGATGTGGCCTCACCAGGGCTGAAATTTGCCATTAATGTGTCAAGGATTTTCCTACCCTGCAGTGGGTGAAGTGAATGCTTAGACTGTGGAGTTGCATTGCCTCATGTCATCCTTTCTGAAACTGTTTTGCTTAACCACCGCAGATAAATTGGTAAGGGCTCCTTTTTCACAGGGGTTCAGATTTCTGTGAAGACAGAAACTATATTTGCTTGATTGCACAAAAAAAACTAAAGCTTTAGGTCTGTAAATGTTATGGTATTCTCAAAAAATGCTGTACTTAACAAAATGTTATCCCCTGCTAGGTATAAGAGTAAAGAAAAGAAGAAAAAAAATAGACAGGCTGCAAATTCTAGTGGTTTGGGATGCTGTTCTTGCCACTTGATATTCCACCAGACCTCAACTCCTTCATTCTTTACTGGGTGACATAACCTGCATTTTTCTCTCTTTTTGCCACCAAGGCCTCATTGAAGAACAGATGATAGTTTAAACTTGTTCACAAGCTTTGAGAAGATCTTATGTAGTGGGTTGGCACAACAGGGAGCCAGTAGCATCCTAGGCTCCCATCCAGAACGTACAACTCTTGGGCAGCCATTTAACCTCCCCTTAATTAAAAGTGTATTAGTTTTTAAAGCAGAGTTGTATTTCTACTAGCATACATGGTTTAAAATAGAGTTGCTTTCTACTGCCTCCACACTGCCTTCCCTCCCAGCATCTCTCTGGCCTGTAAGTCCTTTGCAGAGGCGGTAAATGACAGATTGGAGTTTGTGTTCCTGGGCAAGCCCAACTTGTGCTGAGTCTGGCTAATGCATAACTAGCATGAAGGTGTCGAGCACAGTGAGTTTGATCCTTTGGCACTCGTGGAATGATACCTTTTACATCGATTGTACATACCTTTTACATTCCTTTTAATGAAGTAGACAGTAATGCACATCATCTACGTGTGTTTTAACTGATTTGGTACAAATGTAAATTTACTTTCCTGCCTTAAAAATTTCCATTATCTCTCAGTTGCTCTTGCTACTTGTCTCTTAGATGTGATTAATGGACCCTGGAAAAGAGGTTGGCTTTGTAAGCCGGTGATGAAACATGTAGTTCTAGTAGTTCAAGTTTTCTTTTGTCTAGGGATAATTCCAGCATAATTGCATTTGCCCTCTTCTCTCATAGAATAGCAGTGCAATGTTGTGCTCCGCTTTATACGACTTGGAGAAGTAAGAGGAAGTAGGACGAGAGCCATGATATTTCTTGCCTATAACTATGTATTTCTCGGAGATAGTCTACCCCCCTGGGAGTTACATAGTTGCAGAGCAGCAATATTATCCATTAATTTTATCAGACTCCTGTTGTGACAATTTTTGTGTTTAAAATTCCACTTGGGATGTTAGAAACTGCCATGAAATTGAAGGCATTTCCACTAGATTTATTAAAAAACATACTACAGAAATGTTAGAAGTAACTTCAGGAGAAAAAATATGTCTTTTTAAAGATCTTATGGAACTTTTCTGTAAAATATTTTGTGTGAGAGGAATATTATTACCCATGTGCTACCCTGTAATTCCATTAGTTCTTTCAATGCTGCAGGTCTTTGCTTTTTATGCTTGTGGCATGGAATTGAGGTGTATTTTGAGAGGGAAAATGTCAGGTACGTGTAAATTTCTAGCATGGTTTTTTAATGGTTTTTTATTCCACCATACGTTCACGCAACTCCCAGCTTGGCTTTCACATTGCTGGACTTGAATGCGCTCGTGCTGAAGTTTTCCTCGAGAGCCCAGGGGAGCTATAAACCTCTCCCTGCTCTTCCAAATTCTGAGTTTGAGCCACTAGCTGCTCCTTTCACTTGTGGCAGGGTTACTAACCTGAGATGATTTCTGCCACATTCAGGAACATGTCTTCTAGGGGCTGTTTCTGACAAGGGGATTTTCAGCTCTTCCCTTAAGTGTCATTCTTCTCCATATGGACCACTGGAAGGGTCAAAAAAATGGGGATTTTGAGTTCTAACACATAGCATCTTTCAGGCTTTTTATTATTGTCATTTTTTTAAAGCTCAGCAACCCATGTTCCCGAAACTTGGAACTTCAAAACACATACACATCATGGATCTTAGAGTTACAAGTAAGTTCTCAACAGCATCACATATTTTGTCATCTTAAAAAAAGTGACATGCATGGCTTCCTTTTTCTTTCTTTTTTTTTTTTTTTTTGAAACCCAGAAAAGGTCAGATTTGCTGGTCAGATGTCTGAGTTCTGTGGACTTTAGCCTGTGTTCCCAGAAATCTGGTGTGTCTCAACTGCCTGATAAGAGCCTTGTAAGGAGGGACTTGTTTGACCCTTGCTTTAAGTGATTCTTTTCACTGTTCTTCCTTGCATCGTATAAACAGATTCACGGTTCTGTCTGTGCTTGTGTCGAGGTGTGACCGACCTCTCTCCTCCTCCTAGTGATATAGTCCTGGTCTTTGGACTTCTTTATGTTCACTAGGTGTCTTTTACTCATGAGATCTCTTGACTTTCAGAAGACAAATAACACACCACAATAAAACACGTGGCAGTCCAAAACAGAACCACACTGTGCAAGTGCAAATGAAAACTTGCAGCATGATGAGTAGCTTAAAGAAAAACTTATTAGTTGAGGATGGATCCATATGATCATATATGTTTTAGAGAATGTAGAGATACTTGTACTGTAATTTAGCTTTTTTTTTTTCTGTTTCTTGTGGGTATTTTGGAGGGGCTGAGGGAGAGGTTGTAGCGTTTGAATGAGTGCTTTGATACATACATGTCACTCAATAAAAAGTAATGAAAGAAAAAGTAGAGCAAGAAGAAATAAAGTACTTTTCCAGCTCATGTCTGATGCACAGACTCTCCACACCTGTTGGGCAGTAGTCATGGGAAACTGCAATGAGATAGTAACGAAAAAGAGATTTTAAGCCCTTGACATATTCTGGGAAGGGGTTCAGCCAGCCAGGCACCTATTGCTGTTTTGGGATTTGGGATCATACTGAAACTGTATTGCATATAAGATAGAAACAGTGTTTTTAGTAATGCAACACGATCTCCATGTTCTCTGTTCACAGAGCAGAATTGCTCAGTTAACTTTTAACTCTCTGTCAAAAGGTTGAGTTTTCTCTGCAAAATGATCTGTGATACATTTTGTGCCCCATTTCACCCCTGCTCCTTTAAGGTGATTTAAAGTTTGCCTTCTGGCCAGGTCCAGCGCTGGCAGCAGCTGTAGCAACGCACAGGCTCATGCGTTTAAGGTACTAAAGGACCTCAACACTTCCTTCCCATCAGATAAGCACTCAAGGCCTGCCTGGAGCTCACTGAGGACAGAGGAAACTGTGAAACGTTTGAGCTTTTGAAGGATAAAGCATGGTCTCTGCTTAACTGATATGGGGAAGGCTCTGGTTAGTTGTGAGAGTCAAGGCAAGGGCTGAGGCCACGTGCCCCTGATGTCATTTAGGCTGTGAGCCCACGGTTAGCGAGGCAGCACGTCTTGCGCGTGTTGCCAGGAGATTGAAAGATTTCTGCCCGTGAAGTTCCCGCAACTCGGGAACGGCTGCTCTGGCAGCGCATGCAGTCAGAGAAGGCTGCTCTAATGGCAATGCAGTGCGAACTGTGCAGCAAACAGAATGAACTGTGTTCTGTTTTGATGCCTTTTTTTTGTCTTGGTTTTTGTGAAACAAAAGAATGCTTAAGAGCTCTTATAAATCCCAGTTAAGGCTACATTTCTCCAGGATACTAAAGAAAAAAGGATAGAGCTGGAAAATGTTATGCTCGTTGTAGTGGGAATTTTCAACTGGGGATTTAAATATCTTTAACTCCCCCTCCCTTCCCCTTACTCCCCTTCCCCATATCCCCAGTGATGCAAAAGGAGGATTCCTACAGGAGTCCACTTGGCTGACTACTGGGAAACAGAAATAGTTTGTGTAGAGCTAACTCCTTAGCTCTCCTCTTCCACAGTCCCAAGCACCAACATGGCAGAGGCCTGAGCTTTAAATCCCAAATACGCTAGAGCAGCAGTTGAAAGTGCTTTCAGGCCTCCTCTTGGCATATAAGGCTGGGGTTTTCTTCTGCTACCAGCTTCAGCTTGCAGCCTTGAAGTGAGTTCAGCTGACTGACAGGTCCCAGAAATGAAGCAGAAGGCTTGGGGCTTTTGTTGCCTTGAGTATTGGGCCCTTGCTGCATCTGCTTTGTTATCAAAATGTGGCATTTATTTGTTGTTGAAACTTGGGTTGTGGCACATGATGGGAAACCACAGACAAAGCAAGTCCATGTGGAGCTGCAGTCTCCCTGCTTTGATCCACAGCACTAGCGTAAAACTGCTCAAACACAGAAGAATTAAAGAACTTACTACCTCAGAGCATGTTTTGCCAGCTTAATCCTCCTTGTCTGCATTAAAAATACAACCAAAACACTGAAGCCCTCACTGTAATACTGCAGGAGCTGGAGTTTGCTGTGGTGTCAAACATCGTCCCAGACATGTGTGTGCAATGAGCCCTTCCTCGGGGAAGCTGCCGTGTGTTTCCTGGGCATGATAACGTTCCTGGGGAGTAGCAGTGTGTGTAGTTACAATAGTAAATAGTATTAGGTGGAACCGTTGTACTGCACCAGAACAGACGCCAAAGGAATGAAAACAAATGAAACAGAGGTGCTGAGGAGTTCTGGAGCCTGGGAAAGCCATGGCGGGAAGCGTTTAAGGTTCATTTGGGAAAGCAGCAATCACCATTCATTCCAGTAAAGCCAATTAAGCTAAAACGACAGCAAAGTGCGGGGGGTTACGTTAGAAGCAGAGTTGACCAGGGGCAGTATAGGCAAGGGAAGAGGGGTAAAGTTAAGAAAACTACAACCAAGCAAAAAGAGTGATTGGAAGAGCTAAGAAAAATAATCCATTTCTCTGCTAATTCAATACAAGCCAGCAGAGCTGTTCCTCAAGCAATTTCACATGTCCTGCAGTCTTTCCTAAACTGAGACAGGAGCAGAACGTGTGCTGCAAATCACCGCAGTGTTATTTAAAAATGGGCTGGATGGCAGGAGCTACTGTTCCTTCACTTGCAGTTTATGTGTCTATTACCCTGATTTAAAGCTAAGGTTCAGGTTTGAAGAATGCAGGCAGCAAAGCTCTCCATGTTATGTAGCAACCCAAAATTGGGAAAATCTATCTGGTTTCATGTAGTTTGTGCGGGCAAGACTGAAAGCCATTGCATGGAGAGTGAAGGAGAGGAAATAGCCTTCCGTAGAGGTGATCCCAGCGATGATCTTAGCATTGGTTTGGGGAAGCTGAGATGTGTGTGTCTGTATCCCTATCCCTAATTTTGTAAGAAATCAGTTGTTTATTCTCTTGCTAAGAGAATCTACTAATGTTTTTCTCCTTAGTCATTGACATTCCCATGTACTCGTTCTTTAGAAATAGTTGTGGCAGGAAAGCAAACACTAATTTTGCCTTTTTGGCAAGAAGCAGTCTCTTCCAGACCAGGGATATAGCTGTGTTCCCAGTTAGGAAGGGTATGCCGAGTTTCAGGACAGCCAGTTGCCTGGCTCATAGCTGTGGGATATGAAGTTTTCCATTTCCCCTGTGCCTACCAGCCTAGCTCAGGAGGCGCTTGGAGCTGCCCTAGCGTCCCTGCCTTCCCAGCAGCTTGTGGCCAAGAGTGTGGGGATGAGCTGGTTGTGTTTACCCAGCTGGAATTGGCAGAACCAGGCATACTTCTTCCTCTCATCCTGGGGAGAAGATTTTAAGGCCTGACACATCCAGAAATGGGCTCTGAGTAAATTCTGCTTAAAAAAAAAGAAGCAAGCGAGTTTCTATTAGCTGCAGAACTTGGGAGCCTGAGCGTGAAGAGAGCCCAGAATTTGCAGTTGTCAGGCCAGTGACATTGAAAAGTGTTTTCTTATAGCTTACAAACATGGAAAGGAAAAATTTATAGCTCATCATCGGCCCATCAAACGTGGATGTGTCTTTCCTGTCTGGGCTTTTGGAAGGCCCCTGTCCCTATCGGCTGCTGGGTCTGTCAAGTACAGGCAGTTTCTTCTCAGGGGCACCCAACGTAAAACTGCTGCCAGATACGGGCTCATCTGCAGGCCCTTTTCATGCAGCTTCCTTTCCTGATATGCCCACGTCAGGCACTGTGGGGACAGCAGGCTGCTGCATTTGTACCTTTTCTCTTTCCTTTATCCCCTCTTGACTGCAATTATTTTGCTGGAAAAATCAGTGTCTGTAACTACTGTGAACCTTTCACTCTACTCTGGGAGGCTGGGGCTGTGTTAAACCCTGTTTATTCTTTAGTTTATGAAAGTGGCCATCAACCAAGGCATGTGTGAATAACATCTGAACACAAAAGCATCCAGAGGAGCAGTTCCTTTTTCCAAGTCATTGCTGAAGGGATAACCACTTATAAGAATACCTAGCCTCCTTCTTTTGCCTGATATTCAATTTATTATTTATCTTTTCATAACTTTTGGGTTATTTTGGGTGCTCCTGAGCAGCTGAGCTGACTCTCTGTTACTGTAGTTTCCCCCTCGTAGAGCAAATGGGGCAGTCCCCGCTTGCAGCTTTGCTCGAAAGCGTTGCTCGCTTGTTCGTTTGTCCTTGGATGGTGTGATTTGACTGCCCCTCTTTGTCTTCAGGCTAAAACTAAAAAAAGTAGCCCTTGAAATCTAATTTCTGCTCATATATTTTTACATTATGCATTTTATCATAAGCAAAATCACAAAACCAGGCGGTAGAGATTGATGAGAGGAAGGGCACTGAAGGAAGTGTTTGATTTAGCGCTTCCGCTGGGCAGCTGCTGCTGGAGGAACCCTAGGGGAGCCATGGAAACTCTCCTTCCTCTCCTCTATTTTTCTTCAACATCCCAGGAAACGGTGACTGTGCAAATGCTGCAGCCTCTCTGGGGCACAGCTTTTCCTGATGACATGAGAGTGAATCAGCCCTAGAGTTTCATTGGAATTGTGTTGTGCTTCTGATGGTGTGCACAACATCTGCTTCAAATGTGGTAACGATACAGCTAAGCAAATACCTTCTACAACCAGAGTATTGTCTTTGCGTTTCATTTCAGTGCGATAGCATCAATCTTAAGGGCCTGGCTTGACCAGTGTTCCGAGGACTTTAACGAGCCACCCAACTACCCGTGTTTGCTGAAATTGCTGGATTATCTGAGGAGAAGTATGCCTGGCTCTGACCCGGAGAGGAGAGCGCAGAACCTCTTGGAGCAGTTCCAGAAGCAAGAAGTGGAAAATGACAGTAAGCTCCCTTGCAGCTTCCTGCTTCCTTTTTACTCTCCCAGCCTGCTATCCCAGGAGTTTGTTTTGTTAACTCTCCTGTTGACTGACAGTGTCTTGATGCCGCTAATACAGTCGGGTTCACCAGAGACTTGGGAATGAGCCTGCAGGTTGTTATAGGGGGGTCAGATTGTAGGCCCCTTGGCCTGTTCCTTCAAGGAAAAATTGGGAGCTCTTGCACTTCAGATATTCAGCCAAAGCATTGGGATTGCTGCAGCAGCTCAGCACTTAATTGTCACAGATTTTCCGTATCACTGAATTAAAACTCAAGGCTGCTCTTCAGTTGGCTTTTAAAAACAAACAAATAAACAAGAAAAAAACCCAAACCCCAAATAAAAAGCCCATCTTACTGGGCTGTGACAAAATACGGCCTGAGTTGCAAGCCCTGTTGTCATGAAGCTTTTCTTCCTAGTTACCATCGTGTCAAAGGAAGTGCCTGTGGCTGTTTTTTCCTATTTGAGTGGCTGGTTGCTAGTATCCAAGGACAGAGGAAAAACTTACGTTATTGGGGGTCACAATCCACCGGAACAATAGTGAACTGTAGTAACACAAATATGCTGTGTGCAGCGTCAAGCGTGACACATCGCCCTTATCCTGGTTAGAAAGTTTCCTGTGGCCTAAGATGAGAAGCTGCTGGAGCTCTCGCAGTGGCTGAGGGAGAGCTAGAATCAACTTCCAGCTTTGGCAGAGGGCAAGGGGGAATAATTCATAAAGGACAAAGGAAATGACAGAAAAGAAACATTTCATCTCGTAAGATCATACCTGCTGGATGTTCCAGAAATACCATGTCAATGCGTAATGTGGAGAAGGGCCAGAGTAACTCGGTCATTAGCACATGTGTAAAAGGGGGAATGCACAGAGCCCAAATGCTTTCCTTACTGAACACAGGTAAGTGAACAGGGTTGCTAGTACGTGTGCTTTATGTTCTTCCCTGGGCTTGGTTCTCACGGGGCAAACAAAGACAGATCAGGAGGGGCTATATTTAGATACAAGTGCTGTTTGAAGTGAGCTGAAGTTCCCAGCAGCTCTGTTTCTGCATTTGTTTCCGGAAGGAACAGGGGAAATGGTTCCTTTCTGAGTTACAGGTCATTTGAATTGTAACATTTTCCAAACTGTGGCAGGGTAGAGGTTGTTAATTAAAATAAAATACAAAGAGGAGAACGCAATAATCATGAAAGGTCTACAGAGAAGAGTTTTGGGCCTATCATTTATTTTTTCTCATATCTACGCTGTTTCAGAGATTTCATTCAAAACTCCAGTGTTGTCTCCAAGTGAATTGTTCTTCTACAGCATTTACATTGCGCTGTAAATTTGCAAATTCAGGTACTAATTTTCTGGTCTGATTTGTGTAGTGAGCCCTCCATACAATGCTGGCATTTTCCAGGCAGCAGATTAGATTGCGGTATCAGGTACAGAGATAAGACACGTTCCCTTCCTCAGAGAGGTGCAGGCCGGGACAAGTTGCAATTCAAAAGAGCTTGTGGCTGCTATCAGGCAAGTCAGGAGGGCACTGGGGCTTTTGGAGAGCTCAGAGGAGCAGAGTTATTTGTAGAGGACAAGATACTCTCCATGTTAAAGAAATCCAGCTTTTTGGGCAGAGCAAACTGGTTACATTTTATGAAGATGAGAGAGAAGGGAGAAAGAGACATGGAAAAGGAAAAGCTCACATAATGCCCAAGGAGCTGATTTAGAGGGAACTGCAACTCTGTGATGAGGACTTTGAGATGAATTTAATGAATTGAAAGAATAAAGGGTTATGTAGACAGGAAGAGAGAGTTTAAGGTCCATTTAATTACACTTTTTCTAAGTAAGTCACAGAAGATAAGGTTGAAGTGGAGGTTTCCAGTTATCTCATTTAGCTCTGTCAATAAATTGTGCAATTGGAATGTCCAGATGGAAACCTAGATACAGCCAATAGCTATAATTACATCAAAACTGTAGCAGTTTACATCAGTAATTTGTAAAACCTAGTTATTAAAGAAAAACAAGTATTTTGAAAAATGACGATAAAGTATTACATTATCTGCTCTTGTAATTTTAATGTTTGTTCTACTTTAATTGGATATGAAGTATTTCACAACATAGTCTGAAATGTTCTACTTATTTTTATTAATGTAGTCTCACTAGTAATAAATCCAGTACTTTTGCTATAACTCTTCAACAAGTAGGAAAAAAAACAATCTATGTCTTTTTTTTTTTTTTCATTCTTTTGGTCTTCCTGCAATAAAAGGGATTAAGAAGAAAATTTATTTTGAGGGATTTTCTGCTTAAATTCCTCCTTTACCATGGAAAGTAAGGACATATTTCTTTGTCTTTCAATATGGCTTTGTTCTAAACCTTTGGGAACCCAAAGATGGCACAGAGCAGCTGTGAAATCCCTTCTCTTGGGTGCTAGATCTGCTTCCTCAGTGAAGAGAGCTCTCCTCTCTCACTTCACGACTGCTGCTCATGGCAAGTTTAGAAGAAGCATTGAGCTGAACACTTCACGCACTCACTGTATTCTCTTTTCTGGGAAGACTTGCCAGAGGAGGAGGGTGAGCAGTATTGGAATGTCCTCTCTTCCCTATAGTTCTTGCAGCCCTGTGAAGGTGAGAACAATGCCAAGAGAATCTAGTATTTCCTTTCCACACAGGAGGGAAAATTGTAATGTAAGAGTATCCTTTATGCAATATTTTTGGATATAACTACAATATAGTCCCTTTGCAAGTTGTTTTTTTTAGGATTGCAAGATACACAAATACTAGATCAGCAAATTTGTAATACTAATAGGAAACTTTTGTCCTTGGTGGGGGGGAAAAAAAAAGTGTTCTTTCAGGAGAGTGAATGTCAATGCATTGGTTGAGCCTCTCTTCAGCTCGGAGACCCTGAATATATTTTTTTCTTCCACCTTTTGTATCTCTAAAGTATTTTTTTTCTCATAGTTCTTTCCCACTAAAATCTGTAGCACTCTGGGGCCATTGCATCAGATAAGACCTTTCGAAGGCTCTGCTAGAATACATATACTATAACTTAAAAGAAAAAAAATCCTTTGAATCACTGTTTATTGTATGAATTTACTAAGTTGTTTTTTCTGTCCTGCACAGATGGGTTCCATAGCACTTCCCCCTGTAATCTAGATGATGAAGAGGAAATGGATATTAGTGGTCCTGAAGAATTCTCTTTTTTCCAAGAAGACCTTGTGGCAGAGCAGTTGACATACATGGATGCAGTATGTAGAGTATATGTGTTATTTGAAATGATAGGGGTAACAGTGATGGGCTTCTAAAAACTTTTAAAAAGATTTTTAAAACCTCTAAGAATAACATTCCAAAATAGGCCTGTTCTTGGACTGTAGAGCACAACTCTGCTTGGTTAGTCAAACCTACTTCATTCATTGGACTGTTTCCTTCAGGTGTTTTGAAGTCTCATCTATATTGTATAAAGTTTTTTACACAGGTCAAATTTGACACCTGAGAAATATCCCTCTTTGATTGTGTCATTACCTGGCAGAGGTGCTGTCATTGTTCTTCTCTGATTTGCCTTGTATCAATCAGTCTCTTCCAAAATGCCATTATATAAAAATCTTCCTGTTATTTTTTTTCTCGGTTTAGTACACAGGTATCTCTTATTTTCCAGAGCTATTTAGCTGACAGTTCTTTTCTACCATCAAACCTATAAAGAATATACTGAAATATATATTAATCTAAGAGAAAATAAGTATTTATCTTTTAGTACCATCCTGGCTAGATCCATTGGACTGTAGATGGTAAATGTGCATTTTTGTTATGGAGACTAGAGAAGAGTCTTGCTGACTGCCTTATATCTCTGTTTCACTCCAGAAGCTGTTTAAGAAGGTTGTGCCTCACCACTGTCTGGGATGCATCTGGTCTCAAAGAGATAAGAAAGAGAACAAGCACCTGGCGCCTACCATCAGAGCCACCATCTCTCAGTTCAATGCAGTTACCAAATGTGTTGTCAGCACTATCCTGAAGAGCAAGGAGCTCAAAACACAGCAGAGAGCCAAGATCATTGAGAAGTGGATTCATATTGCACATGTAAAGCATTTATTCTTGACTTTGGCATTCTTTGTGCAGGGGCCTCTGAGTGACGGAGTTGGTGGGAGGGAAGGAGGGGCTTGTATGCTTTGGTCCCTCCCATTTTAGTTATTTTTCGTGGCACTAACTTTCTTGGTAGTGTCAGGGAAGGCACTGCCTCTCCTCTTTCTAGTTCCACTCTGTGGAAATGGGGTTGATGCTTCTTCTTCACAGGGTTGGGAACACTGATTGATGGGGGAGATGCTCTGCCTTGCACAGTACTTGGTAATGTAACATTTATGGTAAGAAAGATATAAATTCAACCAATCCATTCCCAGAGAAGAAAATACTGCTTATCACAGTGAAGGCAGTGAAGGTAGTGCTGCGCTGTCACCCTGAGGCTGGTCTTGCTTTCAGGTGAGGGGCTAACAGCAGCAGAGCAGAACTGGCACTTATGTCAGCAGAGTGACACTGGCAGCTTTGCACTTGCCTTCTCTTGGGTGTTACTGTTCAGTGACTGTTGTACTCCTTCTCCTGCATCTATGAACATCATAAGACTGGGAGTCAGGTGGAGTGGAAGACGCAGTGCAAACCGCTTGTATTTATATGTATATGAAGGTAAAATAAACTGTGAGGCTTAGGCAAGTGATTACAGACAAAGCTCATTTACTTCTAGGAAGTACTGTAGCCTTTCTAACATGGAAAAGTGAAATTATTTTTCATAGTCTTTTGTTTTGAAATAATTCTTGAAGCTCAAGGGTTTGTTTGTTTAATTATATACTGTTTACACTAGGTATACAAACTAGCTGATATTACAGCAACAAACAAAAAGGTCACAGAATTACAATATGATACCTGGCTCACAATCCGTGACTGTTGTTTGACCTTCCTCTCATCTTTTTGCTTTGTGATTGTCTTATCGTTATCTTTAACACATTTTTACTCTTTCCTCCAAGACAAAGGTATTGAAGCAGATTCTATGTGTTTCTCCATCTCTGCATGAAATGGTTTTGCTTCTTTATGTAACTGTCATTTGCTCAGTCCCTAGATCTTTTGCTGTAACCTTCCTAAGCTTCTGTCCTTCAGAGCACTGGGTTATTGGCACTAAAAGTAGATCTCTTTTAGAAGAACATTAAAACACTTCAATATGGATGTATGTTGACTTTATAAAGAATCACATGGATTCTTTCAAAGCTGTACAAAATTAGCAGTCGTAAAAAGCTCAAGCCAAACAGGGAGCCTGCCAACCTTGACAATGCACTTCTGTGCTTCCAGAGACAGTATTGTTAGTGCTGGCACCTTAACTCATGCAACTGCATGGTCCAGGAAACTGGTATGGGGAAATAGTCTTTCACTTCTATTTTGGCACTTACGTCTGCTTGCTGTTGTTATCGTCTGATGGCTGCTTTATAGCCCATGTGAATGGATTAGGAAGTTTCACTCCTATTTTCTGTGTGCAGGCCTCCAGGTCACAGAGGGTACCAGCTAAACAGGCCTTTGCAGGGCACCCTGGGCTCCGCTCTGAGAATAAGATCCGTGCAGCTACCTGCTCATCCTGGGGGCAGCAGGAAGGTCTGGGGAAGCTGGGACAGCCTCCACTCTCATAATCTCGCTTTTTGGATGGAGAACTTTGTTCTTCACCACTGTTCATCCAGTACCTCTCCCTTTACTTAATTCATATGTGTGATTAAATAGTTATAAATGTGTCTTAGCTAAGCACATGAAAAATGCATGTGCATGCTCTACAAAGTAATGGCACATGTAGAACAGCGACTTGCATATATACTTAGCTGCCCACTTCTGAAGGAAGTTGCTTGCTTTGTGCATGCAAATGAGTGTCTGAATAGTTAGAGGCCTGAATTAGAAAATAATCCACTCATTAAAGTGCAGTTACTCACTCAGTAACTTAGCAGCATGATGTTCCCCACGTGTTATCTGTTCATGACTTTCTAATCCAGTCTCTTAGATTGCCACGTAAACTGAATACTTTTTCTAATTGCCAGTCCTTTCAACTCCACCTAGATCTGAAGTTCCTGAGTAGGAGCAAACAGAAAATATTTTCTTTAAAAATAAAAAGTAAAAATTATATAATTAATATCTTGCTTTTTTTTTAAATTAAAGTTGTTTCTGAGCAGTATGTCCAAGATTCTTTCAGGTTTCCACCTTCTGAAAGACATCACATGAAACAAAGCTGTTGAAAGTGCTTTTAAAATTTGTTCATAAAATTTGTATATAGGCATGAGTTTGATTAAATTTTTGTCTGTAGTCAGTTAAATCATTGGGAACACAAAATTCAGTATTTAACTCCTAATATGTTAATAATTATATAACATGCAGTTAAGTCAAAAAGGTTTTGGACTGGAGTTTTCTGTCGTATTTGACAAAACTAGATGTTAAGCATTTGTGTCTCTAAATCCATATTCTCTGCTGCCTGAGTTCCAAGTTGAACATAAAGAAGGGTTTTGTTCTCAAATATTGCTGTGTCAGTCTCTTAAGAAGGGTGGCACTGTCACTTCCATGGCCCCAAACCGTGCTGGAATAGTTTATGGGTCGTGGGTATCCTACCCTATGACCTTGAGCTGAGTGATGGTCTTGACCTACCCTAACTGCCAACCTACTGTAAGAGCCCTCTGCCTTGTCAGTCTTTTAAGCCACATTTTGTTAAATGCAGCCTCCTACACTGCACAAAGATACTTGAGATAAGTGTATGGGAATAAAAGTACTTCCTTGGATTGTACAATCAGTTCTGATGCAGCTCTCGAGCAGGGTTACAATTGTATTAACGGCTGATGTTTATTTATACTAAGCTCACTTTACATTTCTTCTGTCCTATGCTGAAATGTTACAAAGGAAACAAATTGTGTTTATTTTCACTATACGGATCCTTTCCATAAACAGCATTATGCAGAATTACCTTAGTATAATAATCAGGCCCATAAAAATCTGCAGGGTCAGAGTTGTAGTTTGAATATGTTCTCATTCATATGCAACAGTGAAATTGGTGTGTTTTGTCTGCTTAATTTACATGTGTACATACCCGATTGTGAGAACATGTAAAGGCAAGAGTTGTCTTCACTCTGTGGCTACCATGCTTTGATTGAGGAGCCACCAACAGATTTAGAGGAGTCCTGCAGAGGCAATTGGTCACAGGCCGGGTTTCCCCCCTCCTTCCTTTCATGTGTTTTTAGCAGGGAACTGAGCTGCTCTTTGCAGGATAGTGTTTTTCAGTATACGTTTTCCACAGGAGATTTTGTCACAGAGAAGTTGTGTGAGAAATTTCTATGAACCAATCTCTCTCTTAGGATTTGGTCCCAGCTCTGGAGAAGTTTGAAAGGTTTTCTCTTGAACAGTGCACATACTTGTAAAACTGGTTATTCCTTTGCATGTCTTTTTATTTTTAATTGACACTTAGATGTTTGAGGGTTAACATTTTAAATATTACATACAAAGAAGCCAAGCCTGATTTTTTTCCCCTAAAGGGGTAAGAGCGACTGGTAACTATACAGGGCTTTCATAGAAGTGAAATATTTGTGCTCTTTACCCTGGCTTCCTTCATGGCCCAAGTTCCACTTTTATTTGTACTAGGAAAACTGGAAGGCTGTTACACTGCAACATCACCACAAATACATGAAAGTGAGGAAAACAAGATAAAAGTGCCAGAGCCCATAAAGTGTTTGATGGCTGCAGAGGGAGAAGGGAATGATTTTTTTTTTTTTTTTTTTTTTTTTTTTTTGATGCTCAATATTTGTACAGCTGCCTGTTTAGCAGTGCATGACACCGGTCAAACAGAAGAGTACTAACCTGCTTGTAATGCTGACATTTAATACTTCTCCATTTCTAACCGCTCCTTTTGCAGGAATGTCGGATCCTGAAGAATTTTTCCTCCTTGAGGGCCATTGTTTCAGCCCTGCAGTCCAACTCCATCTATCGGCTAAAGAAGACCTGGGCTTCAGTTCCAAAGTAAGCGCCCCTCCCTCCCCTTGCACCTGCAGCTAGCCCCAAAACAAAGCCAAAAATGCATGTTCTTGTTGTTTCCCTTTTGGCCTTCCCATTCAGCTCCTTTGCGGACCTGTGCTCTCGTTCTCAGAAGCACCTGTCAGTACAATGAGGCTCAAAACCCTCATGGGGTTTGTGTTGTGAGCTGCTTTTTGATACTGAGGGCAAGACCTGCCCTTCGTGCCCTTGAGATTCTTCTGTCCTTTTGAACATATTGGATCTTCCACCCCCTATTTTGTAAGAATACAGATGTAGTTACTGGCGTAGCTTGTGAATCTCAGAAGGTCCACAAAATGGCGTTAAAATGGTCAACTGATGACTTCTCTCATGCAGTGTTGGAGAAGGTTTGCGATCCTACCAACCCTCACAAGTGCTGTCTTACCTCTGACATTTCCATGGAGGATATTCCTAAACTACAAAATACACACATGCATTAAAGACAGTTTCTCAAAGGCTTTTTATGCATCAGGCATGCAGCAGGCACCAGAAATCTCTGCACAGGAAAGATGGTATTGTGCTTATTTATTTAAGGAGGAATAGATTTTTCTCCTTTGCCTTTGATAAATGAAGAAGAATGTTTCTGCTAACCTAAAAATGCAGCCCTGCCGTGCAGTATAATTGTGTCTTTCGCCTTCTAGCCACCTGCTTTGCTGTTCAAAATCACTGCCATTTATTTACAGTGGTGGGCAATGGAAAGGCACTTGGCCAGTGCTTATAGCTTTGTAGAGGGCTTGGAAGAGAACAAAACCAAACTCTTGTGACACCTCTCCCAACTGCCCTTCTGTTATTTCTTATTTCTCCCCTTGTCTTGCTGTGGCGTGATTGAAATGCTGCCCAGAGTCCGGGTACTGAGAGCAGCATTTCCTTGTGGTGCTGTGAAATAAGGCCTGGATGTCCTCTCTGAGCATTAGAGAGTCTCCAGAGGGTTCCTAGATGATGTGCAGAATTTCATTACAAGTGTCTGCTGTTGCCTTTTTACACACTTGACCGTTATCCAATCCTCAGAAAAAAAAAAAAAAAAAAAAAAGCCAAATAGGAATATTCACTCTAATTCTGATTTAGACTATTTACCAATAACGAAAATGATTCAAATCTTTTCCTGCACAGGGACAGAATGTTGATGTTTGAAGAGCTGTCTGATATCTTCTCGGATCATGACAATTATTTGACGAGTAGAGAGCTGCTAATGAAGGTGAGAGTTAACTCGAGTGCAAGGCTTGTCTTGGTTAATGCTGAGATTAGCCTTTTCTCTAGCCCAGACTTTTCTGTCTTTGCACTACTCTGTGCAGTGCTTCATGGAAGATGGCTCTGTAGCTTGTAAAAGAAATAAATGAAACAAGCCCTGTGCTTCTCTGCTAGGATGAGAGGTGACTTCATTGTTCCTAGAAAGAGAGCCCTGGAGCTTGATGCCGCAAGTAGCAAGGTTGCAGCAGTGTCCATTTCTGGGGGACTTGTTCACAAGAAAGCAGCTCAGGGCCTCCCTCAGTCTCTGAGTCCCTGGCGCTGCTGAGGTCTGGGCACAGCAAGGACTAGCTCAGGATCCCTGTGCCTGCTGCACTGCATCTGGGCTTGCACTGAAGCAGGAACCAGCATAAACAGGTGCTGCACAATGTAGCAAGAGACTAAATAACTTTGGCTTCCTGCTGCTCTGTATATAGAAAGGACTTGCACAGCCTTTGAGTAAACCTGGAAAAGGTGGAGATTTGTGCTCATGAGTGCAGAGCGATTCTAGACAGGATCCTCAGCTGGACTGTGCCACTGCAGCACAGCCCTTGACGTCACTGGAGCAATGCCATTTAGCTTGAGCAGTCAGACACTATGTGCTGCCTCTCCCTTATCTTCCTTGGAGCTGGAAAGCACCACTGGGAGTTTGGAGGCAACAGGCTCCCTGCTACACGCGCGGCCCCCTGGCCGCATCTGTTCAGCAGCGTTTCATTTCTGTGCTCTCCTGGAGGAGCCCCAGCAAGCTCAGGAACTTGAAAGGAGTTGATGAAAAGTTATATCATACAGAAACTAAAGGAAGTTTTGATGGGATTTTTTCTGTTTACATAAAAATTTGCCATAAATTGTCTAACCAGTTTACTTTTTGGCAGTGTCTATCTAGTCTGGCATTTGTATTAGTCTGTCTGTGTTTGTATCTTATCATATTGCCTTGACATCTAAACACTGTATTTTGCTTAGGAATGATAGTTGAGCACTTTCAAACCTGTCAGCCTGTTGTTACTTATCATCCACTTATCAACATGTATAGTTTAATTTTTAAGCAGGTGGGATAATAATAAATACAGACGAAAACTGTGAGTGTTTAGAACAGCTTGGTTAATTAAGTATTAAAAAAATGAAACAACAACCCAGTCTGAGCCCAGACCTTCTGTCTCTCACCAAATCATTCTCTCCAGCTGCTGCAAGGAGATTTGCAAACATTTTGAAAGCAGTGAGTGGGGGAAAAAAAGCTACCGAATAGCTAGATCTTCTCTTTTAGCGTTCATCCTGGACCACTTTGGCTTGGAGGATTAGTGTCCACTGAATCCTTATTGAAGTCATTGTTTTCCTTAGCAAACTAGTCTCTACAGGAAGCTGTGTTTGACCTTGCCTGTCCATCCTGTGAAGCTTTATGGGTAGGACAGATAAAACACTATGAAAAACAGGCAGGCGGCGAGGAGAGGGAGCTCCTGTTCCCTTCTCTCCTGACCACGGTTGTGTTGCGAGGCTGCAGTTTTACCTTGTGTTTCTGCCTGACAGCTGCAGAATTTACCTTCTGCTATCTTATACAGCACTCCTTTTTCATTTGCTTCTGTTTTACAGCCAGGGAAAGAAATACAACAAATTACAGTTTCTCTGTGCCTGAGAGAAGTCAAAGTTGTAACCAGAGGATCTTCACAAGAGCCGGCTGTTGTTCTGTGCCTCTTAAAAAGACACTGATAATGATCTATCTGATCACTGGGAAAATACAGTAACTCCTGGCATCCCATATAGATTCAGGGTAAAAAAAAGGCCAGAGATCTATTGTGAAATAGAGCATCTATTCACAGGAAGACTTGAACTGTGGAGATCAAAACCTATTACTTCCATTTCCTGCATGTTTTTGGATTAGTCAATAAGCCACTGAGGTTAGTTGTTGGATCTCTATTTTGCGGCACAAAAAACAACAAGCATTACATAAGAGGGAGATTTTTACTTGCAGCAATCCTGGTTAGGAAATGAAATGGAGAGCTTAAGGTCAGCAGTGACAGGATAGAATTCAGAGAAGCATCTGCACACACGAGATATATTTAAATTTCTCTGAGTTAAAATCTCAGGAAATTTGCAATGCTGCTTAGCTTTGGCTGGACTGGAACTATTTTGCAGAAAAATTCTCTTGATAGTCATTTGGGGGGATTTTGCCAAAATTCACAGGCAATGAAAGTAATTAGCTTGTGCACATACGCACATGTGTGTAGCTGTGCAGCAAATAGTTTTGCTGACCTAGCTTGACTTGTTAGGTGCATTTCCAATTATTTTACACAAATGTAGTTCCAGCTTCCTCTTGCCTCTTCCCTTAACTGCCTTTTCATTCCCTCACAGGAAGGCACTTCCAAATTTGCAAATCTGGACAGCAGTGTGAAGGAAAACCAGAAGAGAACACAGAGGCGTCTTCAGCTCCAGAAGGACATGGTGGGACTTGTCTCCTTTTCCTCCTTTTTCTGACCCAATAACATGATTAACCCCTTCATTAATAAATTATATGTGAAGCAAAATCTAGAAAGGTATTTAACAGAGCAAGTAGGCAGGGCATATATATATATATATATATATATAAACATGTACATAATATATAGCTTATATATAATATATAGCTTAGAATAAAAAGGCAGGGCCTTTTGTCATACAAAAATACCACTAACATCAGTGCTATTGATTAGTCAGTACAAAGCAAGTGAACCAAAAAGTTTACATTGAGCATAAAGTCAAAATCCTTGTCCCTGTCAACATCTGCCTCAGGCTATATTTCCTTTATGCTCTGGTTGATGGTAAGCAGTAATATTATGTGTATATAGTATGTGTATGTAAATTGCATATATAGACCATTACAAGATGGGAGTTGTGCCATACTGGTGCTACCAGTACTCAGTAACTCAGCACTGTTGCTGAGTTGTTGAGCCTGCAAGAGCTCCAACAGTTCTTAATACAAGGCTGCTGTCCTTTTGGTCTGCTTAGGGAAAGTGGTTATACAAAACGTCAGCATGTCCAGTGCGTTTCTGCTGAGAATGGTCACAGATTTCAGCATTTGGTGGGCATAAGTAGGGGAACCAAAATGTTCCCTGGCCTCTGTCTCCCCTGGTTCCCTGCAAGGCAGTAAACGGGTGCCTGCTTCCATCCCCACTTGCATTCGCTTCACATCCCAACCAGCTGTTCAGGATGGACGCTAAGTCGAGAGCTTGGCCTTAGTTTCACTAAACCCGCCATATGGAAGAATAGCAACTGACTGATGACTATAAACACATACTCATCGCTTCAAGTGTCTTGTATTCTGCCCTGCAGGAAAGAACTCTATTAACTGCTCCTGTAGAGCTTTAGGCTGAACTCCAGGGTGAAAAGACACAGCTTTCAGTTAGTGAAATTATGTAATGTAAATACTAAAGTCTTGTGATACAGAAAACCAAGTCTGGTCACAGCAGAAATCTCATTTATTTTTGAACAAGCGCATGAAGCTTCTGACACATTAGCATGAAAATTGCAGAGTTTTGTGGAGATTACTTTTTTAAAAGTCTCTGCTTTCTAATTTGCTGGAGAAAATGGCTTTTGTCTCAAAGTTGACTAATATAAAAATGACCAAGGGAAGAGAAAACTGGGATAGGAAGGCAAAACTGATGAATATGGGTTTTGTTTGTCTTTTAGTTTGACTGGAAAAAATACAGATTCTTTAATATGGCAGAAACAGGAACATTTTCTTCACAAATGTATAGACAGTCCAAAAGATTAACATTCAAATCCTAAATTAATTAAAACACAGTAACTGGATGGGGAAGACAAGTGCATTTTGAAGGAAATAATGCATGATCTGATAACACCTCTTAATAAGAGTCTATAAGAACAAGACAGGGAGCAGAGCTGTTTGCCCAAGGCAGCCGGGGCCTCTGGCTCGCAGCAGGTGACAGTGGGACCCTTTCACATGTGCTCTGTGCTCTTTCCAGAAGTGGAATTTCCCTGCTGCTAGAAATCAGTTGATAGAACCAGTGTTGAAATATGTAGCTGCTCCTTAAAGTCTCTGATGGCATCCTGCTCTCATTAGAATTTGATGCAAGTACTAGATTAGATACTGAGGATAATGTGATGAGAGAAACCATGTCATTTATAAGATTGGTGTTTTGTTGATCAGACTACTGTTATATTTTATGCATCAGTATTGTAGCTGGCACATTATTGCTGTTTGTCGGTCAAATAATCCAACATTGCTGTGATCCTTTGCAGGGAGTGATGCAGGGCACAGTACCCTATCTTGGTACCTTCCTCACTGATCTGACCATGCTTGACACAGCTCTTCAAGACTATATTGAGGTAATTTGGGGTGATTTTGGAGCCCTGCAAATCCTTTCTGCCTGCTCAGTATGGGGTAGGTGCATTCCTCTGTCTCACTGGATTCTCATGCAGTTCTGACAATTTAGGACAAATGGAAGAATTTGCTTTCAATATGGAAGGAACATGGAGTTTTATTAGTAGCAAGACTCTCGTGTGAATTTAAGAAGGTAGCTTGTTGGAAAGGACATGCTCAGCATTGTCTTTAGTCATGATTAGGTTTTCAGACATCTTAAGTCAGTTCATACTGAAGTCCTTGTGAATTATAGGTACTCAATATCCTTGGAAATTGGCCCCTGTTAATGCAGACCCTTCAGGCACTCCAGCTCGTTCACGCTGGTGTTGATGTTTATGATAAG